>VUQH01046756.1:0-32699 GCA_015106775.1 Etroplus canarensis
CAAAGCCAGTGAGGGGCCCAAAAGGGATGACAAACTTTAAACTACAGTAGTGGCAACCTGCAAGGTTTGCAATGACAGACCTGACCTCCCTAACTGGGCCCCACCTGACTACTCTCACTCATTGTTGTGGTTTTTATTGTTCTTCATATTTATAATTTTGATTACATTGTTTTTACACCTTTATGTGTATGTGTGAACGTTTAACATTAAAAAAATTTAAAGTAAATTTTACACATTTTTGGTTGATTATTGATAACATAATGGTGATTAAGGCTAGTTGTAGGGGCCCCCTATGAATTTCTGCCTAAGGTCCCAACAGATTCTAGAATCTCCACTGCTAGCTACACTAAGAAGTCAACCGCTGGAGTCCCGACTCTGACTCATGGTCATGTGCACACCTCTCCGTCACATCACCGCCAGCAGAGCTGGACACACTGGGCTTTATCCTCTCCCTCTCTTCTTCCTTCTTCGTTCCAGGAGAATAACTCTTCATGAGTGATGTCAGTTGGGCCGCCCCTTAAAGATGTCAGATTTTTCCTACCATCATTGCAAACTTTCAACATTGTCATTACTGTAATTTAAACTTTGTCAGCCCTCGGGGCCCCCTATTGGTCTGGGGCCCCAAGTGGTTGCCTGTCTCGCCTGGTGGCAAACATCTAGATAGCACCAACACCAGATAGCCTGTAGATTCCAAAAGCTATTTAAGTTATTTCAGCCTATCAGCTGAACCACACTTCATTGAGTGTTTAAAGTAACGTTCAGTTTATGGGTGGAAATGGCTGCAAAATCTGATTCTGTATTACTCTGTGTTTGTCTTGTTGACAAACTCCATACAGTTCAGGTGTGACTGATTATCTCGTCAAGCTGTTATCCTTAAGTGCCACCAGTGCACTAAAGACATGCTTGTATTTTGGTAACATGACTTTTGATGACTGCAACCTTTTGTTGCAATGTTATGTATCTAAACAAAGATAAATTTATTTTTTATGTGTTTTGTGTAATTTTTGAGGGAATTTCATCAAAAGTGCAATTGCTGGCCAAAGACCATGAGAAGACACATATCGCTTTTCAAAGAATACTGAATGTAGTTTTTCAGTCAATTAGTCAATTAATTCTAAGAGCTCAACAAAGTTCCCCACAGAGCTATTTTCTCTTTGAGCTGTTTGAATGATTCAAGATGTTGACACTACAAACTGGCCCTCTGCAGCTTGTTCTTTGAAGTAAAGCACACACACAGTGTTAGAGTCACCAGGGGGGAGACATGTGCTCCGTTTAATACTAGATAAATGTCCTCAGGTACGTACACAAGTCATAACACTGCTGCAGCTCAGCAGGAGAGGTTGCTGAATAAATCATAGACCTTACTCTACTTAGGACTGAGCAAGCCCCAGCAGACCTCTGCTTATGAGTAGACACTAAAAATTTCTGACAAAAAAAAAGACGTTCTGTTTATATATCTTTATGATTTTCTGTGGACTGTTTCAGCAGTGGCAGTTCTCATTAATCAAAATGCACTTAAAAACATTGAAATTGTCATAAATATTTTATTTCACAATAATAGTTCAAAGCTGAGACTGAAAATATGACAAAATGTTATGAAAGGCAAGCATGTCTCACAAAAAAAGAAAAAATAACCATATATGTGTTATTTTTACAACTCCAATTCAGAAAAGGCTGAGTAGAATATAAATAAAAACACAATCTCACAAAAAAAGCTCATAATCCAATATTTTATTCACAAAAGAAAACAGAAAAAATATCAAATGCTGAAAGTGAGACATTTTACTATTTCATGAAAAATACTAGCTCATCTTGAATTTGATGGCAGCGACACGTCTAAAAAAAGTTGGGACAAAGGCAATAATGGTACTAAAAAAAACAGCTGGAGGAACATGTTGCACCAAATTAAGACAATTTGTAACAGGCCTGTAATGTGATTGGGTATAAAAAGAGCACATTAAAGAGGAAGAGTCCCTCAGAAGTAAAGATGGGCAGAGGTTCAGCAGTCTGCAGGAAACTGCAGCTACAATTTCAGAATAATGTTCCTTAACATAAAATTGCAAAAAAACTTTGAATACTCCATCATCTACAGGACTTAATATCTTGAAGAGATTCATATAATCTAAAAACATCTCTGAGAACAAGGGACATGGCTAAAACCCAACATTTGATACTAGTAATCTTTGGGCCCTCAGGCAGTACCGCATTGCAAAAAGGCATGATTCAGTCATAGAAATCACTGCACAGACTCAGGAACACTTCCAGAAATCACTGACTGTGAACACAGTAGGCCGTGTCATCCGCAAACGCAAGTTAAAGCTCTCTCATGCAAAGAAGAAGTCATATTTCAACATCAGCCAGAAACACTGCTGTTTTCTTTGGGCCAAAGCTCATTTAAAATGGACTGAGGGAAAGTGGAAAACTGTTCTGTGGTCAGATGAATTTAAATTTGAAATTCTTTTTGGAAATCATGGATGCTTTAGTCCTCAGACTAAAGACGAGAGGGACCATCTGGCTTTTTATCAGCACTCTGTTCAAAAGCCCGCTTCTCTGATGGTATGGGGGTGCATTAGTCCCTGTGGTACTTGCACATCTGGAAAGGCATCATGAATGTGAAAAGGTATACACACAGGTTTCAGAGCAACATACACTCCCCTTCAGATGATGTCTTTTTCAGAGAAGATTATGAGATCATTGCATTGTGTTTTTGTTTATCTTACACAGTGTCCAAACCTTTTGGGAATTAGGTTTGGATAATTTGTTGTATTGAGGAATACAACAAATAGAATTTTTAACAGCAATTCAAGGGGAATTAAGGGTATTAGCTCCTTGTGTTCACATATTCGATGCTTAATGGTTCTGTGTTTTTAAGGCAAGGTATTCACATTCATCAAAGTTTAAGACTGACCTTAAGTACAGCTGCTGCACCTGTAAAGTATTTCATTCTGGAGCAGCATGTGATTGTTTGCATTGATCATCTGAGCAGACTTTTCACTTAGAATTCACTACAATTTTCTAAACGGTGGGCCTTTAATTTGAATCCATTCTTACTTTGCACAGCACTGTTTGGGGTCACCTTTTTACACCCTAGGTACCCCTGTAGTGTAAATTTTCAATATCCAAGTAGTAGTAGAATAGACTTTAGAATCTCCCTCAGGATTTAAAACAGACTCTGAGACCTGAGCGAAACATTATTTGTTCCTATAGACACAATGGCGGTTCTAGAGCTAGCCCGAGGCAAAAATTCACAGGGACATCTACAGATATGGAAAGCACAATAAAATACAGACACCACACTGCATATATAGTTTCATAATTTACATCAATACACCTTGGTAATTTAGAGTACACTTGTCAAAATTTTTACTCTTCCTCTTTTTTCTTCTTTTTTTACAATCCCAGTTGGAAAACTTATCTTTATTTTCACCGAGCACTGTTGGTGTCATTATGTTTGCTTAAATAAAGTCATGCCCACCATTTGCAACAGGACCGAGCGGAGTCAGGTGGTGGCAAACCGTACCTCTGCACAGAAATTTCTATTGCAGGATGCATCAACATGGTAATAAGAAAACACCAGAGGACCTTATTGCCGGTGTGAGAAGTGGTTATGAAAAATTGTATTTGAATAAAAACTGATCTTTTTTGAAACCCAACAAAGTACTTTGGGTGCCTTACAAAATAGTGTCAACAAAAGAAAGATTGAAAAAAATGTATAACTATAAGGGTTGAAGTGTGATTAGAATTCCTTGTCCAGCAAAATAATGTTCTCTTCTGAAGCAGTACCTGCGAATAAGAAAATTTTGCTCGAGGAATAAAATATGATGACAAAGTGAGTGTCAGCTATACTATACAATGATCTCTGGGCCATTCAGGGGTTAGATGTCTGTGTTTTCTTTTGGTTGTGCTGTGATTTGTCCTGCAGGAGCTGGATGAATCAATTAGCTGGATGAGCTATACCTAAACCTCTCTTCCTCCTCTCTGCCATATATACTCCCACACATCCCTACATACTTTACACCACTGACAAATGCATGTGCTTGTAAATTATTATTAAAGTCATTATTTAAACAGGTTGTCTCAGTGAGACTGAGATGTCTCTTTCAAAAGACTTGTGTACAAAAAATGTCGATAGCAAAGTATTTAAAGTTTCAGTGTGAATAAATACAGCTAATTTTAAAAGGTCCTGTGACCTGGCATTGTAATTACTGAATTTAAATCTGATCAAATTACAGAGGTAACCAGGGAATCTTTTCAATAGAGCCTTGTCTCTTCTGTTTGCTAGGGAGGACCAGCCCACTTTTTCCATATAAAATATAGTGGTGAGTAAGAAAAGAATTATCTGTGGTAAATCACAATGCAGGCTTCAAAGTGGACATAGAAACATACATATAGACAGTATGACTTCAATCAGGTGCGGACAAAATTATGTAGGCAACTATACAATGATCTTAAGACTACAGAATGAAAATGAGGATTTGTTTCCACACAAAAATCCAATGTTCAGCTTTCGTTTTCTTGATAGGTGTTCCACATGCATCTGGACACTGAATCTGACATCCAGCCAGAGCCATAAGTATCTAAAACAACCAATAGCTTCAATTTTATGACCATAATGACTCTGATAAACGTATTCAGCTTAAAGCCCACATTCAAAAATTTAAAACAAGTTTGTATTTGATAAGAGAATTTTGAAATGTATTATAAGCAGACTGTAGATTAGCAAAAGCCAAGGGAAGAGGCAGTGGCATATTAAATAGTGTCATTTGCATAAAAATGTACATTATAAATTTGGGTGACTAAGATAATTTT
This sequence comes from Etroplus canarensis, assembly GCA_015106775.1. Classification (NCBI taxonomy): domain Eukaryota; kingdom Metazoa; phylum Chordata; class Actinopteri; order Cichliformes; family Cichlidae; genus Etroplus; species Etroplus canarensis. The sequence continues at coordinate 4,810 of VUQH01046756.1, forward strand.
GTTTGTGTACAAGAGTGAACAAAAGGGGTCTAAGACCAGATCCCTGTGGCACACCTATACTAATGGTAAGGGCAGCTGACCTGAAAACTTCGGAAACAGCTTTTTTGAGTTCTGTCAGAAAGATAATCATAAAACCATTTAATGCACTGTTCATCTAAACTGACAGAGTTATTTTTCAACTTAAATGCAGTGATCTACTGAATCAAATGCTTGTGATAAGTCTATGAAAAGTGCAGAGTAATACTGATGATCACTGAGGGCACATACTGTACACATACCTCAGCTGTTTTTGTGCTGTGACAGGATCTAAATCCTGACTGTTCTGACTCCAGAATGTTGTTTGCATCCAGATACTGCGTCAGTTGGGCATTTATTAGGGACTCCAAGATTTTTGGTTGGCAGGACAACTTTGAGATGTGGTGTAATTATTTAAATCACTACAGTCACCACCTTCATGGACTGGAAGCACCTGTGCAGCATTTGTGTTTTTTTAGACCTTTACCTGCTACTCCTTACCCTGTCTCTAAGGTTACATTCACACTGTAGACAGAAGTGACCCAAATCTGATTTTTTTTTTTTTTTTTTACCCATATGTGCCTGATATGTGATTTTTTTATGGTAGTCTGAATAGCACAGGTCCCAGTTTTTCCAGTACATTTCAGGTCACTTTCATATTTGGTCTTAAATCAGATATGTATCCGATGTTTTTCAAAGCGACCTCAGTCTGAACGGCCATGTCGCATTTCATCCGACTATTACGACACTGAAGTGAGACAGACTGCACCAGAGGAGATGTGACGTGAGCCAGTTGGTAGAAAGAAAGTGAGGTTTTACTCATCTGCTGACATGTGTAGCATCCATATTTCCTTTTGTAAACACAGCATGCTACATGTGACATCACATCTTCTTCTGCGCATGCGCGTCACTTCAGAGCTGCAGCCTGTTCACACTGATGGCAGTCGCATCTAAATTATGTGAACCACACAGAATGATCGGATCTCAGCAAAAAGTTTAAATTGAGCATTAAGACCTGCGGTGTGAATGTACAGTAGCCTAAGCCCAGACGCCCTTCAGCAGAAGCTCATTTCCACTGCTTGTATCCATGATCTCATTGTTTTTGTCACTACCCAGAGCTTGTGATCATAGGTGATGATAGAAACATAGATCGATCAGTAAACAGACGGCTTCTCTTTCACACTCTTCACCACTTAAGACCTGTACTCTGCAGATCCATCTGTCAGTTTCCTGCTCTACTCTCCCCTCACTTGTTAATAAGATCCTGAGATACTTAATCTGCTCCACTTGGGGCAGCAACCCAGTCCCGGCCGAGAGTGGGCATACAACCCTTTTCTGGCGGAGAACCATGGTCTCAGATTTGGAGAAGCCTAGAAATTCTGTCCATAATAATTATGAACAGAATCAGTGACAGAGGGCAGTCCTGGCGGAGTTCAACACCCACTGGGAATACATGTGACTTATGCCAGTAATGCGAGCCAGGCTCTCACTACCTCCTGGTGGCAGGGGAGGATGCCAGACAAATTATGTTTTTGTTAATCAATTTCCATACCCTAAGTTACCACCACATCCAGTCTCCCATTCCCTGTAACAGCCTGTCATATATAAGTTGAAAGTAAGAATGTGTAATTGAGTTCAGATAAAGGTAGAAAAAAACAATTTTTTTCTTTAAAATTGTGATTATCCACCCTTGAACTGCCTCCGGAAATTAGCTAGTAGCTAAATTCAGCATCTTTTCAGCGTTTTTGTGCATGACCCCTGGCAAATAAGGAATACAATTAAACTAGATGCATTCACCCGTGTGTGTTTCAGTATGTATGAACATTAACAGACCAGCTGTGCCCAGCTGTACTTGCCAGACGTGACTAAAGAAAGTATTTAGTCATAATAAGAAGCTAAAAAAAAAAAAAAATTGAATCAGGCATGTTTGGTCTTTATATGAATATTTTTAATTCAAGCATTCTGAACAGAAGAAAACTTCACTGTATTGGTTTTATGTCCCTCATTTGCTTTAAGCATCTTTTCTAACACAGCAGGATAAACTCAAGAAAGAAAATTTCAAATTATTCATGATCAACTGAAACATTTTTCAAGGTTTAAACTTTGCTGAATTTTAAGTTTCCCTGATTTTTATTCTTGTCATATGTTCCATCTTCTACTAATCCTTCTTCCCTCTCTCCTCCAGAAATGGTCCGGACTGCTACTCCCTTCCCCATGGTCTCCCTGCTCTTCGTCTTCACCGCCTTTGTCATCAGCAACATTGGACACATCCGGCCTCAGCGCACCATCCTCGCCTTTGTTTCTGGTATATTCTTCATACTGTCAGGTAATGTTAATCTCAAAGAAAAGTGTCAGCCTGATAAATAAAACATCCTCAGCCTCTGCAGAGTAAGTCTTGCTCACAGAGTAGGGTTTTACTCATGCAAACAATCAAAACCGCACAGAACTAATTTTATACTCTTGTGGAACAACCACACATACACACTGGGATTTTCTTGTCACAGTTTGTTTCCTGATTTTCCAATTACTCTGCTGAGTTTTGCAGTGATTGTAAAGTAGCCTTGGAGACAAACCTCAGCACACAGCTGTCAAAAAATCTGTGGATGACGGTTCTACAGAGAGTAAACACAGTCTCTGGTTATACAAAATATAAAATTTTCATTGTATTTATGCCAAAAATAAAAATGAGCTCCATCAAATTAATGGAACATATGCACACCCTGAAGATTTTTTTTTCTGCCAGGCAATCTAAAAAGTTTATGATCAAGTGATTAAATGCAAGTGTGAACTCATCAACTGCTTGCAGGTCAGTCTCTCCTTGCCTCGCTTTAAATTGCAGGCTTTAAAGTCCATGATGGTGGAAGATTTAAAGCTTATCACAGTGCCACAGATAAAAGGCTTTAGGAAAAGCGTCACACTGTATTAGAGATTATAATTTCCCAGGTTATAGTTTCTATAATGAAATTTTTGCCTTATTGTCCTTAAATTTTGTTGGATTTTAGTTAGAAAGCTATTTTCTTGAGTTTCTTGGGTTTTGCATAAGTTCCGTTTTGAGCACCCAAGCTTTGAAAGTGTCAAACTCCTCCTTCACCTGTCTGCTTGAATAAGATGTTAAATTGCAGCTGAGAAGCACAACAGAAGTGTGCTTGCTAAAAGTCAACATTCCTAAAGGTTAATAAAAGAGACAGCTCAGTGGATGGAAGAATCACTCTGCAGCTCTTCTATGCATTTCCCAGCTGACAGCTTGTCAGGCCATACCTTGTTCTTGCTGCTGGCTGAACAGTGAATGGGGTTTAATTCCAAATAATTGCTCTCTGCTGGGGAAGCTTCAGGGCTGCAGTGATTTGAGGTTTTGCTGCAGGCTTTTGGTAAAAAGTTTCATCTTAAGGTTTCATCTTAAACCAAACAGTCTGGAAAGTAACTTTAGTGCAGTTTGACATTTCAATCAGTAAGTCAGTAATGAGGAGGTTGGTTTTTTTCAGCATGATGCGCTTGTGGGCTCTGCCAATATCTCACTGCAGTAAGTAGACTGGACATCAGCCTTCAGTGCAGTCAAATGGTATTCCTAGCACGTAGCTGGGTGGAAAGTTACTGGATGAAATGTTTGATCACACTTAATATTTTTATAGGCCCATATGGTACTCTTACAAAACAGAGATTTACCTTCTAATCTGTGACACTCATCCGAATTACACTATGGGGCTTAAAGTGCGCAGTCTACCCTTGCTAGATATTTTTGACCAGGGGTTATTTCTAATGAGCTCATCTCATGGGCTGGGCCCCTTAATTACAGCAAAACACAGCAATATTGTACACCTTAGTGTGTCCAAAGTCATTTTTGAAAGACCTTTTTGTGTGTTTCAACACAACATTGCCACCTTTCACAAACCTGGGTCTATAAAGAATTGGTTTTCCCCATTTCTGTGCAGAGGAACCTGCACAAAGACTGTGAGCCAGGCCTCATTACCTCTTATCAGTAGTGGACTTCACTAATGCCTTTTTTAGCTAAAAGGGAGCAAATCCCTGCAGCCAAATTCCAAAACCTTCTGGGAAGCATTACCAAAGGAGATTTGTAATAGCAAGAAATTAATGTCCACCATTTTGGATAGATATGTTCAACAATCATATAAGGATACCTGGCAAGATATGTGCACATATCTTGCCAGGTGTTAAGATACAATACAATCTTTGGCCAAAAGATGTAACAACAACAACTAATCCCAACTCTTTTCAGGAAATGTGCAGGTTCTGTGACCATCAATAGTTCTACACAGCAGTTTGCTCTCAAAGTAAATTTTCATTACTTTCCCAAGGAGATTATGTTTTTGGTTCTGTGTGTTTGTGTGTGTGTGTGTGTGTGTGTGTGTGTGTGTGTGTGTGTGTGCGTGCGTGCGCGCAGGATTCTGCTAAAAGTAACAGGAAGTTTTGGATAGAAATTTTACTGCAGGTGGGGCTAAAAGTGATTAAATTTTGAAGTTTATCCCGATTTGGATCTGAATCCAGGAATTATTCTGAAGGATTCTTCAGCACCATGTTCCAGTTCAGGGGCTGGATTGCACAGTCTGAAGATGACACACCGCAATGATGAAGGCTGACCTATTTCCAAGGCTCATTCAAATACAGCCTTGGTCCCACAAAATGTTAAAGCCTTTACTTTTAAACATAACCAGTTAAAAGTTGAATTCGATCTTACAGATGCTTATGGATAAAATTAAAAACATGTACATAAGTAGACCATAATTTAGTGTTTTCACTATTATCATATTTTTGTTTTTCTTTTGAATAATGCAGTTACCCCCTGGGATGAATAAAATGTTCTGATTCTGAATACATTTTAAACTAATAATGATATTACTGTGATTTGAAGTTATGAGGCCATGTTTTCATTGTCCAAAAATTCAAAAATATCCAAAATAAAGAGGTACACTCACCAACCACTTTATTAGGTACACCAGTTTAACTGTTCCTTAACACATATGTCTAATCAGCCAATTATGCAACGGCAACTCAGTGCATTTAGGCATGTAGACATGGTCAAGATTACTTGCTAAAGACCAAATCAAGCATCTGAATGGGAAAGAAAGGTGATATAAGTGACTTTGAACGTGGCATGTTGTTGATGCCAGACAGGCAGGTCTGAGTAGTTCTGCTGATCTACTGGGATTTTCCTGCACAACGTCTGTAGGGTTTACAGAGAATGGCCTGAAAAAGAGAAAATATCCGGTGAGTGGCAGGTCTCTGGGCGAAAATGCCTTGTTGATGCCAGAGGTCAGAGGAGAATGGCCAGACTGCTTCAAGCTAATAGGAAGGTGACAGATGCAGTAAAATCTGTACAGTGCTATCATACCTCTGAGGAATGTTTCCAGCACCTTGTTGAATGTCCACCATTAAAAATTTTGTAGGCACGAGACACAAGGCACATAGAAATTCAAGGATTGTTCAGCCTTGGTGAAGGTATGCAGTCTTGGACTTGTGCTTGTTTTTGTAATGATTTTAGTTTTGTATTCTTGTTGTTATTTTCTGTCCCATCACGTATTTTTTTCCCCATCTACTCCATTTCTTATACATCTTGGCTACTTTTACTTTTGCTTTTTACTTCTGTCCCCACAAATTTTCTGAACCACCTGTTCCAGTCAAACTGGTGACAGATTGGTGATAAACCAGGACTGGTGCCATAAATGAGGAAGAGAGTTCGAAAATTGTGAAATCATTAAGTGAGTACATGCTCTGTATTTTAGCACTCAGCAAGTTCTCAGTGCTACCATTTATTTCTAACACAGCAGCCTCACATTACACCTCTGGAACTTTAAAATGAATGCATTTAAACATCAATATGTTAAGTCCTGATACTGTCTCAGAGTCTGATATAGGAGAAGTGAAAATTTAGTCTTCAGCCAGATCAAAGTGAAATTTATTTTACTGATTTAATATTTGTAATGATAAATGGACTTCAAAGAGACAGATCAATTTTCTAATCTGTGTTTTGTCAGCTGCATTTTCAGCAGTGTAAAACAGACTTGGTAAACATTTACTTTCTGCATCACCATCTGAATGGTAATGGCAATACGTGGCTCATTTTGCACCGCTGTAAAGTTATTGCACAGCTCCCTTCTGCAGTGTTAGCAGGTTACATATATGAAAGGCATCCCTTCAGCAGCCACATGACTTTAACTTCAACCTGAAGGAGGTTGTGTGTTCAGTATTAGTTGGTACGGTGACCTAACCAGGTACAAAGAGAGCCAGCCTCCTAGAGTTGTTAGCAACAAGCAGCATTGTTAAGGGTCAGAAAGGCCTGTTATACAGAGTATGGCAAAATAAATATTTCACAGCCAGCAGGCCATGTAAAGAGCTCAGGATTCCCAGATGGCAAAAGTCTGACATGGATTCTGTCTTGTACTGTTTAGTCCATGACAAGTAAATTTGCTGCAACAGAGCTTTGGGAGATTTCTGTACACGTCCTTATATGTGTCACCATTGTAACTGACAAGGTTTAAAGTTTCCCAGGGTTGCTGTTCTATGAAAAGGCTTTGTAATAAATCATGGGGAGTTGTTGACAAGCACTGGTAAGCTTTGAATCATTTATCTATTTTGTTATTATGAACTTTGACATTCATATGTTATCAAAATACAAAACTGGAAACAGCCAACATATCAGATTTGAGTCTTTGCATTAAGTTAAAAAGATTTTAAAAAATATCCAAGCAAAGAGCAAACTTGGCTGCTGTATTAAATATTTCTGTTTCATAACTATTCACAGTTAAAACAGGCTTCTCTGTTATTAACTATGAAATCTTCGACTGAGCTTTCTGTCTCGCTTGTGTTCTGAGAAGGAGAGTCACTGCAGCCAACAGGATGACATCACCTCCTCGTGTCGCTGCAGGACAGCTGGGTGACGTTTTTGGTCAGTTACCTTGGGTTAAGCATTCAGCTGATGAGGTCTCTCTCTTACTGTGAGCAGACAGGATGACATCACCTTCCTGGTTCTTTTTTTTTTCTATTTATTTCTCGCATGAGGGAGCTTTACCTCACAGATGCCAGCTTAGCATGGTGGAGTGCTGACTGGACACATGATGTCATAGGAATGTCGCCAAGCCAAGAAAGAGGAAAACAAATTTATGCATGCACATGCAAATCTGCACACGTAACAAACGCGTGCACATGAATACAAATATTTACTGTTGACATTTGCATTTACACATTAAAAGTTGTTAAAAAGCAAATTACAAAAGTTTTTGGTGTATTAATTTTCCTTTATTATTTTTCTTTATATAAAACTTACTTTATATGTATAATTTCCTTAAATGTACACATTACAAATATTTATCAAATAAATCATCCATGGGGGTGTAATTTTAATATTCAAAATGTAAAAACATGGATTTAAGTGAAAAACTGTTTTGTGTGTAACAGATCGATCAGCAGGAAAAGAAATATTTACATTTCATCTTATCTCCTCTATGTCCCTGTCTTATCATCTTCTGCATCTTTATCATGCACATACAATGTGTATATAAGATATATAGATATTTTCCTGGTCTGAAAAGTCATGCCAAAGTGACTTAACCTCCTGAGATCCTGCATCCTTACATGGAAACATTTCATCTGTCTTTTTACTAAAGTTTTTTTCAACATAGACTTGTTGCATCTCAAACAAGCGCTCAGGTCTTAGGGGGTTAAATACACCCTTGCTGGCCACTTTATTTGGTACAGTGGTTCAGCTGCTCATTGATTCACATATCTAATCAGCCAGTCATATAGCATCAAGAGCACATAGAAGTGGAATGGGAGATTTGCATTATGAATGTGCAGCTGACAAATCTTCAGCTACTGTGTGATGCTGTCATGTCAATATGGACTCAGAGAAATGCACTTTGTTGAATCTACGCCATGAAGAATTAAGGCAGTTCTGGGGGTAGGTCAAAAACAGTACAAGCAGGGTATATCTAATGAATAGACCAGTGAGTATAGATGCCGACGTGGAAACAATCCTCTTGCTCCCATGATTCATGCACTAATAAAGCACTTTGTTGGTGAGTTTATGGTGTCAGATGCTGGTTTCAAGTCTTAATTAATATAGCATTTTGTTGTAAATTGTTGTAAATTATAGTCCCAGTTTGACTCAGAAAGGTTCATAAAGCAGTCTGTACTTTAGTAGAGGACTGCCTCGTGATTCACAAGCGATGACCTCATGTTTTCTCAGTCACAGTCATGTTTCTTGCTGATCATAAAGCTAAGATGGTGACAGTCAAAATGGGTAGGTTGTAACTTAAAAATGGGACTTCATAATAGGTGATGTCATTTTGATGATATCTATCTGTTATATACTGTCTGCTGAGTATGAGCACTCCAACTACCTGCATGTCCTTTCATTTACCACATAACTACATCATCTCTTTTGTCTTCCTCTTTTCCAGGCCCCTGTTTTACATCCATCCATCCATCCATCCATCCATCCATCATCTGCCACTTATTTGGTTCCGGGTCATGGGGGCATTTGTCTAAGCAGAGATGCTCTCCTAGTAGGACATGTCCAGAACACGTCGTGTAGAGAGTGTCTCGGAGGCATCTTAGTCAGATGCCTAAACCACCCTTCGGAGGAAGCTCCGTTCTACCTCTTGCACCCGTGATCTCAGTTTTTCACTACCTACAGCAAGGGTAGGAATATACAGCGACTGATAAATAGACAGCTCAGCTCTCTTTTCACCATGACAGACTGGTATATTATTCATCTGTCAGTGTCCCGCTCCCTCCTTTCCTCACCAGTAAACAAGAGATACTTTGGGCAACAATTCATTTTCAACCCAGAATGGGCATACCACCCTCTTCCACATCCATCTCTCAATATACCCAGTGTTTCTCCTCTGCAAATGTCCAAAACAAATCAGTCTCACCTCTTTTACTTTGTTTCAGAAATGGTCCCCTCATTCCTAATCCTATCCATCCTTGTCACTCCCAACATAAATCTAAGCATCTTTAGTTGCCTACAGCTCCACATCCATTTCCTCAGTGGCACATCTCCAACCCATATGACATAACTGGCATCACAGCCATCTTGTAGATGTCACATTTTATGACGACTGAATTTTATGATGTGCTGTTTAGATGTAAGTTAGATGGCCAAATGTTTTGGCAAATGTGGAATTTTGTTAATATCTACATGAATGACTATGCACTTAAAGAGCAACAAATTGTACTAAGATTAATCAAAGATTTAGGAGGATTAATCACAGAATAACCAGACCTTTTTCCACATGTGTCATGTTTCTCCCACTTTAAGAAATAATTTTTACAACAGTTGTTGGGTTTTATTTGAGAAGAATAAAAACCTATTCCCTGTAAGAAGTAGTCTGAGATTTGTGTCCTATTGTTCATGGCTGAAAGCATTAAGTGAGAAATCGATGGTTGATGACTGCCCATTTCACTTCTGAAGAGCAAATTGACAACACTTAAGAGCTTTTTATGGTATGCTCTTCTCATGTAGTTTGCTATAAAAGAGTTTGTTTCACAAATAAATAATGTTTGCAAATGACGTCACACAACTGCAGCAAGAACTGCCCTGTCTGCCGAAGTCAGCTTGTGTGTATTTTCGTCATGAAAACCGCCCATCAATCACAGTTCACCCTGAGGTTCCAACATGGTGACTGTGTACCAGCTGTTTCCTCTGTTTTCTCCTGTCTGTCCTTCCTCCAGTAATTTTCTCTCCTCTCTGCTGTTTCTCCACCTCCTCTCCTATGAATGTGTGGCTGCTCGTTCATGCATATACATGGGGCCCTGTGCCACATGTCCAGGAGGCTTTCACTGAGATAAGCATTCAGCTCACAACACTGCCATCTGATGGCCAAATAAAGGAAACACAGTGCACAGACTAATCTGCGGTCGTTTCTGCAAATGAAACAAGTGAAAGCTACTAGTTTGATTTAGTACAGAAAAAATTGACGTGGAACATAAAAAGATACAAAAATAGAGTAATGACTGAGATATTTTGGCAACTAAATGATGAATTCCCACTAAAATCGTGTCCCTTGTAATTGAAACAATAATATTTTTTTAGTTGACTTTCAGGAGGAGGTAGGACATTGGTCTGGCTTTCACCCAAACCATTTATCCTATCTGCAAAACCCAGAGTGATTGCACCTTCTGACTGCTAAATATGTCTCTTACTAATATTGTCTTCCTTGTTGCTGCTTCTTCTTTCGGCTGCTTCCATTAGGGGTTGCCACAGTGGATCATCTGCCACCATTTCACCCTATCGCTTGCACCCTCATCTGCCACTCCAACTCTCTGCATGTCCTCCTACTACATCCATGAACTTTCTGTGAGACTCCTCTTTTCCTCTTGCCTGGCAGCTCTATCTTCAACATCTTTTTTCCGGTACATCCACTATTCCTCTTCGGCACATGTCCACACCATCTCAGCCTTGCCTCGCTTGCTTTGTCTCCAGACTGCTCAACCTGAGCTGTCCCTTTGATGTACTCATTTCTAATCCTGTCCATCCTGGTCACTTCCAGTGAAAATCTCAGCATCTTCAATTTTGCCACCTCCAGCTCCACCTCCTGTCTTTTTATCAGTGCCACCTTCTCCAAACCATACATCATAGCAAACTTTCCCTTTCACTCTTGCTGCTATCCTTCTGTCATGAAGCACCCTTGAAATTTTCATTCCTCTTCTCTCCAGTGCATACCTCCCCCTCTCCAGGCTCTCTTCCTCCTGCTCCCTACTTTCACTCACAATTTCGTCTGCGAACATCATAGTCCACGGAGACTCGTGCCTAAGTTCATCTGTCAACATGTCCATCACCATTGCAAACAAGAAGGGGCTCAGAGCTGATCCCTGATGTAATCCCACCCCCACCTTAAAAACCATCTGTCACTCCTACTGCACACCTCAGCACTGTCTCACTGTCCTCCCTGCACAATCCTCACATACTTCTCTGCCACTCCTGACTTCATAAAATTACACAGTTCCTCTCTTGGCACCTTATCATATGCTTTCTCAAAATCCACAAAAACACAGTGCAACTCATTCTGACCTTACAGTATACTACTGCATCAGCATTCTTAAAGCAAATATCACATCTGTAGTACTCTTTCTGGGCATGAAGCCATACATGATGATCGGTACCAGTGCACTCCTCTATTCCTCAGGCATTCTCTCACTCTTATGTTAAACAGTCTGGTTTAAAAAAATCAACTGCTCTCTCTCCTAGGCATCCCCATAACTCCACATTTATGTCCTCTTGACTAGCTGCCTTTCCACTCTTCATCCTCGTCATAGTTGCCCTCACTTCCTCCTCAGCAATTCCTGATTCACTATCTTTCCTCCATCTGTCCTCTGTCTTTCATTTTCCTCATTCGTCAGCTTCTGAAAGGACTCCTTCCACCTTCTCAACACACTCTCTTCACCTGTACATTTCCATCTCTACCCTTAATCATCTTAATATACTGCACATCTTTCCAGCTCAATCTCTCTGTCTAGCCAATCAATACATGTCCTTCTCTCTTTCCTTAGTGTCCAGCCTCTAATACAACTCATTATAAGCCTTTCCTTTTGCCTTTGCCATGTCTCTCTTTGCTGTGCACCTAGACTCTCAGTAGTCCTCTTTACTATGTTCATCTCCCTGACTGTCCCACTTTTCCTTTGCCAGCCTCTTCCTCTGAATATTCTCATCCTTCCTCAGTCCACCACCAAGTGTCTCCATTCCTTTATCCAGCTGTCTAAATCATCAACATGTGAGAGACTAATCCCATGTTTCTATGCATAATAATAATAATAATATCAGATGCATTTCTTGTGGTTCCCATTCATCTTGTGTATCTGTGTGCAACATGGTTACATTTTTAAGGAGGAGCACAGCAGATCTACCGAGCCACAGAGCCTCTGTGACATCCCAGAAGTCTAAATCTGGCTTAACACAATTTTGTAAACTCCATGTAGGCTAGAGTTTATTACATATTTATTTAGCACATGGGTTTATATTAATCCACCAGTGATACATCAGCGATAGAGACAATCTTGGCTGATTTTAGTGTGAGAAGGTTTCACTGCTGAATGAGTTTGCAGGTCAGTTGCAGTCTTTTAACATGGGAGGAACTGACGCAGCCCTAATGAGGCTTCAGCCCCGTGTGTGTATATTTGTTTGTGTGTGTTTATGCAACAGGATTTGTATGCTTTAGTGTGTGTTTGCACTCATGTGTCTATTTTGCACAGAAGTTTGACTACAGGCAGATGTGCATGTTAGTGTGTGTGTTCTTGTTTCTCTTTTTACCACAGCGCAGCTTGTTTCTCAGCCTATTTACAGTACAAGGAGGACACATTATCATTAGCTTTTCCAGTCACAAAGCACACACACACACAGAGACACAAAAAGAAACATGCTTTCAGATGGGATTAGTATTGCAGGGCAACATTAAGGCTCATTTACGGTACTGTGTTGAGAGCACGTTGGCAGCATGTAAGGAGCTACAGACAGGTCATCTACATGTTGTAGCTGTTTACTGTCACCAGGGGACAGTGTCACAAATAGCCAGTCTGTGGGCTACTTTTGTTTGCTGCTGCTGGTCCTTCAGCCAGCCATGGCAAAGATCGTAGTTATAACAAAGACCTGAAGTGAAACGGAGGGTTTAAAACAATGTAAAGTATCCACTGCAACCTCTCTGTGCTTTTCATGCTGATTTTTTAATATCTGATTTTTTTTTCCGGGCTTCTTCCTCTAATTGAGAACTATGTCATTGTTCCCTGCCTGTCCCAGTTTTCAACCAGTCAGCATTCAACTCACATGTTGCGTCATCCACATCGAGGTACTCATAGTTGGCTTTTTAGAGGACTGCATGTCTGCCCATCTGCATTGGTTGCATTCCCCTCCGCATTGGCTCCCCATAGGCAAATACCAACACACATGGAAACATGCGCTGTACCATAAATCCAAACATTAGCCTTTTAGAGGTTTGTTAAACATTTACGAGGGATGAAAACAAACCAAAAGTCATCCTTTCTTTCTTTCTTCCTTTCTTTCCTTCTTTCTTTATCTGTCAAAAAAAATTGGTGATGTTTCAAAGTTTGTGTTCAGTGGCTTTTAAAGTTAGTTTATGTATTTTAATTTTCAGGATCAACTTTTCTTGACCCCCTGACCAAACTAAATATAATGTGATCTGTAATGCCACTCTAAAAAGTAAAAAAAATTGCAAGGCTGTATCTGAACAAACCACAAGACTTCTGAAACAATATCCTTTGGACAGAAGAGACCAAAGTAGAGATATTTGGTGAAAAGCAAAACCAGCACAACAAAAAAGACCTCATACCAGCTGTCAAGCATGGTGGCGGATGGGTGTTGATTCGGGCTTGTTTCACAGCCACAGGATTTGGGCACCTTGCAGTCATCGAGTCAGCCATGAACTCGTATTTTAGAGTAAAAATGCAAGGCCATCTGTCCGTCAGCGACTCTCCTGTGAAAAGACATTTTCACATGACTGTATCTGGTTACTAGCCTTTCAGTCTAGCAATCCATCTTGTCTGCAAGCCAGGGGCTTTTACATTAAAAAAGAAAAAAAAAAGCCCTATAATATCCAGTTGTTTGAGATTACATTTCAGTAAATACATTCTCTTTTTTGTTCTCTTAAAAGGACTGTACCTGCAACAACTAAAGCCTATTCAAATGTGATTGGTCTGTAGAGCTTGGATTACGAGCAGGCAACAAAAGGAGAAAGCTTCCTGTACCATCAGTATTTCCTCGCCTACAGATTCTGCATATTCATGTGCAGATATGTGTTTATAGAGGTCACCAGCCTGCAGGAATACCCTGTTCCTAAGGGAGTTCCTACGTTTGCTCTGGGGAACACAGATGGTTCAGCAACACACTGAGTCACTTGAGTCATCTGATGCTACAGTACATTTTACCCATGTGGATGCACTATACCACCACCTAGTCATACCTTGTATCATAACCACTGAATGATTAAATTACCATATATGTGTTTTTGTGCTTTCCTACAGGTCTCAGTCTGGTGGTGGGCTTGGTTCTGTATATTTCCAGTATTAATGATGAAGTGATGAACCGACCCCGAGAGCCCGAACAGTTCTTTCACTACCACTACGGCTGGTCCTTCGCCTTTGCTGCCTCATCCTTCCTCCTCAAAGAGGTGACTGAAGCCCGATACGCACTAAAGCACACCCACACACGCATTTGCAAAGAGTTAATCAAGTGTGAACACTCACGACGGCTGCACGTACAAAAGCCCATGCAAGAGTTCACATGCTGAACGTAAAAGTCACTCACTGCAGATGTGTTCAAGTAAACATGCTGAGAGGTTCACAGTGATTTAATGTGTGTGCACACACGTGCAGATTGTTTGGAATCTCAACTGGATGTCAACCAACTGCTGTTAAAGCATGTGCACACACAGGTAGTGTCTCACACACACACACACACACACACACACACACACACTGCTTGTAGCTTGCTGAAAACTGCAGACTTATTCAGCTAAACACACATTTAAAAAGTGGCTGCGTAGGAGCCCGTCATCCTGCCTGCATCAATATTCATAAATGTTAATAGCTTGAATACTTGAGGGCAGCAGCTCTGTCGCAGCACAGCTTCATATGCATCCAAATATTTCTCAGTGGGGGAAAGAGGGTGCTCTGCTACTCCTCCTTTATCCTTCGTTCCTTTCATTTCATCTCCGTCCCTCTCTTTTCTTCTGCTGTCTCTTCTTCTCTGCTTCAATCAAGTCCTTTCTCTCTCTATATGTCCTCTACTTTCATCTTGTCTCTTTCTCTCTTCTTTTAACTTCAGTTCTTTAATCCTCTGTTGTCCCTTCCCCTCTTGGCTCTTCTTCTTATCTCCTCTGCTCTCCTCTTGCATGGTGTGCCTTAACTTCATCTCCTCTTTGTCTCATGTTTAGTTTTCCTATTCTCTCCTCTCTCACGTCATAATGTAGCATTTCATCCCTTCTCCCTTCTTCTTTTCAGGCTCTTTTCTTTGATTTCGTTCCTTGCTCTTCACTTATCTTTTGGTCTGTAATCCTGTTTTCTTCTTCCTATCGCCTCCTCCTGTCTTCCGCAAAATCTTTTCTCATGCCTTCTCTCACTTAACATCTGCTTCCCTTCTTCTGTAATTTTTTTTAGTCCTCCACATTTGTCTTTTATTTTTTAATCCTTCATCCTCCTTCCCCATTTTTTATTATTTGCATCATTATTTTTTGCTAATAGGTTTTGCTTTTCCTTCTTCACCTTCCTTGTTTTTTTTTTATCCGTCTGCCATTTCCTCTGCAGTTTTTTCTGATTTCTCCTGCTTTTTTTCCTCTTTCTATCCTCCCAACTTGTCTCCCATTTTCCCTTCCATAAAGCAGCTCTGTCATCTGTCTTTATTTCATGCTCCTGCTCTAATCATATGTTCCTCCTCATCTTATATTAGCTCTCTTTCCTTGCCATCTCTTATCCTGCATAATCCTCTTTTCTCCCATTTACCTGTCTTCTTTCCTTTCCTTCCACCAATGTTTATCCATTTTATCTTCTTGATTGCATCACTCAGGTATCTTCTTTTTTCATGCCTTCACTGTGGAGGCATATTTTCAGGTTTTGCTTCCAGCCATTACAAATCGTTTTGCCACTACAGGAGCCGACTTGTTAGTTACATCTTTGGCCAATTTTGTGTGATTAATACCTGTGATGGGTAGAAGATCTGATAACATTTACAAGATTGTGAGGCCAAAAGTCAAGGTCACACAGGATCAGATTTAAGGTGGAGCTGGATTTCTAGGCATTTTGCTGTCCTATGTTTTTGCTTTTCTAATCCTCTGTTCTCTTGTCTTGCTCTCTTTTCATGTTTTATCACTTTATCCTTTCATCTTAGTTCTCCTTTTTTTCTTTCCATTGTGTCCTCCTTTCCTACCTTTCCTTCTCTAACCTCTTCACCTCTGTTCTTCCACATCTTTCCCACCATCCTGCTTCTCGCTACTATTCTTTTAATCTGCACTGGAGTAGCAGAGCACATTTAAGCACATGATTTTTCTGTCACACGCACAAACGCGTTCATCAGCATTCAAGTTTCAGGGTTGTTGTAGCGATGATGTTGTGGATGAATAGTGAATGAGCTGTGAATGCTCAGCGGATGCCCGGGTGAAAACATGAATACATTTTTGATAATGGCTTATTCCACCGAGGAACGCCAAGCCTTTTTGTCAACTCTCTGCAAAATTATTATGGATTTATTTCATTTTTTCCACCCTCTTTATGGTGGTGTGTTGCAGTTTAGGGAGGATGAGGCTGATTCTCTTATTTAGTAAATCTTTTTGCAGTAGGGAATTTTCTGAAAACTGCATTGTTCATTTTGGGCCCCCTTAGGCAATGCAGATGTTGTGTTTTCATGGATGAAAACAAAGTAGTATCTGTTCTCACTTTATATAATTTATGTTTTATGGCTTGTATGCTCAATATATCGTGTCATTTGCATTGCTCTCTATCCTAAGCTATATCAGAGCTGCTTAGATATGCCCAGTTACAAATGAAATTGTATAGCCAGCAGGTATGAGTTGGATTGTGCATGTGCTTTAAATAAATTTACATATTTTAAAATGATAACTTCATATATTCTGTTTACTGGTACAAACCTCATTTCTTGAAAAGGTGGGATCTTTTCCAAAATGCAGTAAAAACACAAATCTGTGATGTGCTAATCCATGTGATCCTTTAACTGTCAAAAGAACAAAGAAAAGATTTTTAAAAAGTCTTTCTGAACAGTTTAATTGTATTTTGCAAATATGCACAAATTTAGAATTTGATGGCTGCAACAGACTCAACAAAAGTTTTGACAGAGTTAAAATAAGACTGAAAAGTGTACACAACATACAGATATAGCAGTTTGGAAGACTTCCTGTTTTTTTTTTTTTGACAGGCTAATTGGGAGCAGGTGGGATGTCATGATCGAGCATAAAAGCCGCATCCATCACAGGCTCAGTTTTTGTAAGCGAAGACAGGTGGTGGCTCACTCTTTTGTGCCAAAATCTGTGAGAGAATTATTAGTCAGTTCAAAAGGAACGTTTCCCAGTGCCAGATTGCAGAGAATTTAAGTCTTTCAACATCTACGGTGCATAATATTGTGAAAAGATTCAAGCCCTCAGGCGACACTGCCTGTCACTAATACTGTGATAAATATAGCCACCAGGGCTCAGAGTACTTCATAAAACCATTGTCACTTAACGCAGACCGCTGCTGCATCCAGAAATGCAACTTAAAGCTGTATTATTCAAAGAGGAAGCAATACATCAATTCTATGCAGAAACACTGTCGAGTTCTCTGGGCCTGAGGCCATCTCAGATGGACCAAAGGACTGTGAAACCGTGTGCTTCGGTGAGATGAGTCCACATTTCTATTCATGATCAGCCAAAGGTGCAAAAGCCAGCATCTGTGACTGTATGGGGGTTCATCAGTGCCCACAGCATGGGTGAGGTGCATGTATGTGAAGGTACCATTGACTTTGAGTAGTATATTAGAATTTTAGAGAGACATATGCTGGCATCAAGGCGACATCTCTTCCTGTGGTATCCATGCTTATTTTAAAGGACAACACCGGACTGCATTCTGCACAAGCTATAACAGTGTGGCTTTATAGACCTAGTGTATGCACCTGACTGACCTGCTGCCAGTTCTAATCTGTCTCCTACTGAAAATGTATGGTGCATTATGAAGAGGAAAATCAAACAATGGACCACAGACTATTGAGCAGCTGCAATAGTATATCACCCAAGAATGGGCAAAATTTCCATTTGCAAAACTACAGCAATTAGTATCTTCAGTTCCAAAATAATTACAAAGTGTTAGGTCCTGAACTGTCTCAAAGTAAACAACAAGAAAGGAGTCCACAAAAGAGGTTTGCTTTAATAAGAGGTCATTTATTAAATGTAAACCAGCAAAACATAAACAGAGAGTGAATAATTCATCAGGACCAGCTTTTATAGCCTAGTAGATGAGCTGCATTAGCTGAAGACCTTCCTAATGTATATCAGTAAGAATAAGAAAGGATTTCTTTAGGTGGGAAGGGCATCAGTTACATGTGAGAAAGGTGATATAGCACAATGGTAAACATGCCACTGTCCCAACTTTTGGTGAGTGTGTTGCAGCCATTAAATTCACAAGAATTAACATAGATTTTTGTTTTTTTATTACAGTTTGGAAACTTTTCCAATCAAGTAAGTTCTGTGTTTTATAATAATAGTGAATTCATGGAAGTTGGGATTTGCAGGTAATGTGAGGGAGTAAGTTTTTAGTGCTTTGAACAAATTAAATTCTTCATTTCCTCCTTTCCTATTTAACTTTAAAACCTTTTTTTCCCAGACTCCCTCTGAAAAATGACCACAGCATTCAACCTAAAGCTCTCCTAAATCAGTGTCCAATTGCGATAACCTGACAACACGGTGTGATTTTATCATTTGTCATTAAAAGCCATCTCCAGAGGCAGAGGCCACATTATGCAACCTTTTCACTGACGTAGTTCTCACCATAATAAGGCAAATTCTTTATGTGCAAAACTTGTGATGGAACATAACACCCATTGCAAATCTTGTTTTTGCTGAGATTTTCACATTGCTTGCATAAATTAGATGTGCATTTCAGATTCGTGTCAGTACTCTGAGACATCACTGTGAGGTCAGGTGCAAAAGAACACATTTCTGACCATGCCTACAGTATCACTGATGCTGGATGTAGTCACAGGCATTATAGAAATGAAACCTCCAACAAAGAAGTCCACACTAGATTTTGTAGGAAAATCAAATGGCTATACTTTTCTGGTATAAGTCTATTAAACTCAAGCCCATACTCAACATTGCAATGGGTATAAGGTGTAATGTGATTTTAGTTTTTTCCTTCTGGATGAAAATTTATAGTGCCAAAGTACAGAACAGGCTCTTGAACCTGTGGCTCCAGAGCAAGATATGGCTCTTTCTCACACCCCTGGTGGCTTCCTGTGGCTTTGACCAAAAAAAAAAGAATTAGGTGAATTTCATTGTTTTCATTACAAAAATGTAGGCTTACCAGTATGCTTGATCTGCTTCAATAAAGCACAAAAAAGTCCAGTGGAAAGACATTTCCACAGTACACACACTGACTTGCTGAAAAGAATAAAACAAAACACAGCAGCTGTTTTTAATTTGTTTACTTTTCTACAAACACAAGCAGGTCCTAAAGTGGCCTTCAAGGTAGGCCTATAAATCAGTGTTCTCTTTTTTCCTGGTTAAAAATGGGCCTTTTGAGTCTCCATGAATATACATGTACAATTGGTCTACATGTTGTTAAGACAAAGATCATATGTTTCCTGAATGAAAAAGGCTATTCATTTTCCTGTTCATTTTTAAACCAAATAACCAAGATTAAGTGTCTCAAACTTGTATTTCAGCTTAAATTATTTGGTGATTTTCCTTTAGTGAAAGTTCAACACTTCCTTAAAGTAGAACTGACATTGTCTTTTTAGAACCAGGAAAAAACCTGTACATGAAAATAAATTTTCCTCCACTTTACAATTGTTCCATATGTTGTTAAAACAGTAAACAACTGCCATTACATTTTGCTGCAACTTGATACTGTAAATGCACCCCAAATGGCATTATTTTGATGAAAACATGAAGATAAAGTGCCAAATAATCATCAACAGCAACTGCAAAGCAGTCATGTGTGGAAAGAGATTTTAATTACTTTAGTAATGTTGATAGACCAATTTATATTGTCTCCTTAACTTTAAGGCTCAAATATCTTTTGTGGATCCATACATATTTTTTTGGTCAAACATTGCTTGAAAATGGCTCTTTTGATGGTAAAGGTTGCTGACCCCGGTTTGTACTAAATAGCTTAATTCCTTGCAGATATCACACAGATGAACAAATCATAGCTTTTATATCTTAGGTGCTGTAGAGGCATCTATGTGAAGTTGACGTGTGATCACAAATACTGCCTATTTAAGAAACCCTACTTAATTTAAATTTGGCCTTCCTTTAAAGGTAATCACACCATGGACCTCAAACATGTGCAGTGAACAAATTCTTATATCAGTGGTGGAGAAATGGGTCTTGACCAAGAGACCAAAGAACACTTTTCAGAGTCCATAGTGCCCAGGCCAGAAGATGGAACATCAGGGCACACCATGCCCAGCAGAATGCATATTGCTTTCTTTTTGACAGTCATGCACTGTGGAGTTGTCCTCAAGGCTCAGACAGTCAGTGCTGAGGTCTGTTGTATTGTCTTGAGGTTTCTGCGGGAGAGCTTACTATTTTGCTGCCAGTACACAGGGAATAAAAAACAGCTTTTTGCTCACAGCCACACATTCTTTATTCATCACCTGCCCTGCTCACTAGATATGACTCCCAGAAACTGTCCTTTTCCCTAAAAATTAAATTAGTAATGTCACTGTTTTAGCCAATGCCTCTGGCCAGCTGCTGCTGCTGCCAGCTGTCATGGGGCGAGAGGTGGGGATACACACTGGACAGGTTGCCAGTCTATCGCAGAGCTAACACAGAGAGACACACAACCATTGACGCTCACATTCACATCTACAGGGTGGCATGATGCCTTGGTTAGCATTGTCGCCTCACAGCAAGGTGGTCCTGGGCTGGAATCCAGCAGCCAGCTGGGGCCGTGTGGAGTTTGCATGGTCTCCCTGTGCCTGTGTGGGCTCTTTCCAGGTACTCTGGCTTCCTCCCACAGTCCAAACATGTGCAGAGGTTAGGTGAATAGGCTATAGGTGTGAAAATGAGTGTGAATAGTTGTCTCTCTGTGTTAGCCCTGCGATAGACTGGCAACCTGACCAGGGTGTACCCCACCTCTTGTCCCAAGGCAGTTGGGATAGGCTCCAGTCCCACTGTGACCCTGGATTGGATAAATGGAAGAAGATGAATGGATTGGTCACTGTTTTGACACACAAAGATGTTTCCATAGTGCACACACAGTATTTTCCGAAAAGAATAAAACACAGCACAGTAGGAATACATTTACTTTTCTACAAACCAACTAGGTCCTAAAGTGGCCTTTAAAGTAGGACTATAAATCAGCGTTTTGTTTTGTTTTTTTTCTAGCTAAAAATGGGCCTTTGGGGTCTCCATGCATATACATGTAAGCACAGTTGGTCTAAATGTAGTTAAGACAAAGAGCATATGTTTTCTGAATTTACATAAGTCCATTCATTTTCCTGTTAATCTTGGTTATTTGGTTTAAAAATAAAGTGTTTCAAACTTGTAATTTAAGCTCAAATTATCTGGTGATTTTCCTTTAGTGAAAGGTGACACTTCCTTAAAGTAGAACTAACATTTTTTTTTTAGAATCAGGAAAAACCCTGTACATGAGAACAGATTTTCCTCCACTTCACAGTTGCTCCATATGTTGTTAAAACAGTAAACAACTGCCATTACATTTTTGCTGTAACTTAATAAATGCACCCCAAATGGCATTATTTTGATGAAAATATGAAGATAACCTGCCAAATAATCACAAACAGCAACTGCCAGCAACGGCCACTGTTTTGACACACTAGAGAAAATTCACTGCAGGTGGTCAGAATGTATAATATAGTACCACAGTGATGAATCGTGAAAATGTTGATGTGTCAAAAGAATGGTGTCGGGGTTATTCTCAATTAATTTTTTTTTTTTAAATCAGAAAACAGAAGCTGTATCAGTACTGAATCTGTTTTCATCATGCTCACCAAAATAAATAAATAAATACATTTAAACAGATAAAAAAAAAAAAGAAAATCTAACCAAATATACAAGTTCTCCACAGTAAGAATCTACCAATAGTATATGACAGTGCAGTAACTTTGTATGCATCGATTTGTCTCCAGGGTGCAGGAGTGATGTCTGTCTACCTCTTCATGAAGCGTTATGCTGAGGAGGAGCTTTACCGGCCCCACCCTGCGTTGTACCGTCCCCGCATGTCCGACTGCAGCGACTACAGCGGCCAGTACCTCCACCCAGACTCCTGGGCTCCACCACAGCGGGGCCGCAGTGCCTCTGATGTCTCCTCTGACATCTCCATCCAGCTCAACCAGACGCCACCCCAGCAGGCACCTCCCAAGGGGGGCAGCAGCTCCCAGGTGACGCCCTCTTCCTCTGGACCTTCATCAGCTGCCAGCTACCAGCTCCAACCGGCTTCTTCCTCCTCCACCTCCTCCTCCTATCCACACCCCCTTCACCCAGGTGCCACTTCCACACTTTCCAGGGCCTCACATGCCCACTCCCACCCACAGCCTCACCCTCACCCGAGTGGGCCCGCACCCCAGTCCCTGCCTATGGCGGCACCACCCTCTGCCGTGCCTCCTCCACGCTACCACTCACACATGCGAATGAGCGCCTCGCCATGCTAGGCAACATATGCAGAGAACAAGAGGGAAAAACACATCTGGGGTTGGGGGTGGGGGTTAGATTGGTTCCGTTACAGCTCCTATACATCACACCACACAAACGCACACATGAACATAAATCCTGCACCCACAAAGTGTGTGGGAGGAGGGTTGCAACAGAGTAGCAGAAGGAAGAAGGTTTAAGGAGATCAAAAAAGAGGAGAGAGGAGGAAAGAAAAGAGGGGAGGAGGGGAGGAGATAGCAGGTGGGCGGAGGGATGACTCACCGCTGATGCTGAGCCCGAGATGAACACAGACACTGAACAAAACTTTTAACATGCTGGGAGGGAACATGGGAGGGGAGGAGTGAGGGATATGATGATTAGCAGCAACAAGACGTTTGTGGGGTTTCTGACGGGTACATTCATCATCATGGCCGTGATACACAGGCAACAGTGTCGAACAGCACAGGAAACAGGAAGCTGAATCATTTCCAAAATGCTGTCCATTCACAAAAACAACAAAAATGGTAAACAAAATATGAATCATATCAAAGTATCATCTTTTCATTGTTCAAAGCAGCAAGACCCAGTTTCTTTGGATTCTTTTTGTAATTTTATGGACATGGTTGGGAAGTTTGGGACATTATCTTGATTACTTTAAAAATAAATGTTGACACTATGGAAGTAAACCATTAAAAATACTCTACTTCATTTTTATACTTATTATATAACATAATTATTTGTAATTGTGGTTTCTGTCCATAAGGAGGGTACAGGCAGTATTCATTGGAGGGTGTTTGAATTCAGAGACTTACAAAATAAATACAAAGTGGATTTCACTCATCCTGTTAAAAGTAAGAATGAAAGCAAGATTGGCAATATAATTTACAATCCCTCTCTAATGAATGTTGGTGCTCATCGGGTCTAATAGCTGTTGTTTTAGTCAAACTTGAACGCTTTTTACATTGCACAAATGTTATTCTGTAATTCTCTCTGTAACACGCTATAATAAAATCTTGGTCACAACTAGGACCATTATATTTGGACTGCCCACTTTTAAGGCTCTTTAATCAGAAATAAGTTTAAACCAATTCATATGGGTCCTAAGATGACAACAAAAACTTTAATGGAAATAATATCCATCCATCCAACTATTTTCTGCCACTTATCCTTCAGCTCCTCCAGAGAGACACCAAGGTGTTGCCAAGCCAGCTGAGCGATGTAATCTCTCCAGTGTGTCCTGGGTCTGCTCAGGGGCCTTCTTCCCCAGTAGGAAGTGCCAGGAACACCTCCTCTTGGAGGAGCCAAGGAGGCATCCTGGTTAGATGCCCAGACCACTTCAACTGGCTCCTTTCAATGTAGAAGAGTAGCAGCTCTACTCTAAGCCTTGCCTGAATGACAGAGCTCCCAAAAAACTAATTTACAACACTTGCATCTGCAATCTCATTCTTTCGGTCACACCCAGAGATTGTGACCCTAGGTGAGGGCAGGAACATAAATCAAAAGCTATAATACTGTTTGAAAAAAGTAATATGGATTTGGTTTTACAAACTGAATGTCATGGAGTCCTAAAACACGCTTCCAGTTTCCTCAGTTTGAAGTCTTGTAGTTCTGTTTTTTGAGGTTTTTAAATGTTTTTATTTGAGTAGATAACTAATATAAGTTTTAAACATAAGCATTAAAAATTTTAACATTTTGTTCCACGATATAAAATACCTAAGTAAATTTTTGTTAACATTTAGCAAAGTTGTGCTACCTATATATAAAAAAAGGTACTATATACTTCTTTTTCCAAACAGCTGCTTTTATGCAAAAGGCCACTGGAAAAATCCTTTTGACTTTTTGTGGGTCGAGCATGGGCAATGCTAACTTCCAGTTTAAACTACAAAACAAAAATGTCATCCCTGTACTCTATACTACATTATTTTATAGTACCAGTGCAAAGAAATACACACACCTTTAGACAACAGTGGGCTGTGTTTAAACAAAATGTAATTTTCAGTCTGTGTTTGCTTGTATTGATTGTTCAAGCATTTCATAAGTTATTATAGTTTTTTAATTAAAATTTAATGCCAGTTTTTTGTTCCTTCCCAACCCTGTTCATGAAAAACTATATTTACAAAGAAACTACAAAAAATGCCAACATGATACAGAATACCCATTTTATTAATAATCAGTACTGCATACAACTTTTGTCCTTGTACCATGACCTACAATTACAACTTTCATATACACAGCCAGAGGTAAACTGTGTATGAATAGAGATTTATACCTTCAGTGTACAGATATTCTTCTCCATTCCCCTCTACTTCAATCTTGCTGAAATAAATGTTGCGAAAACATATGTTTAAGATGTTTTAGCTATTGAATTTCTAAGTTGTTTGTATTTGAAGTTTGGAGTTTTGGGAATGAATGTTTAACATTTTGCGGACTGAAACTGAAGACATAACTGAGAGACTTTTAATCTGAGCACAGTTGGAGACCCTATGGAATAGCTTCATGAGGCTTCCATGACCTAACCTAACAGGGACTGTCTCTTTCAGCAGTGATCACCCATGGTACAATCAAACTGGATGCCTTGGAGTTTGGGCACTGATGCCATTAAACTAAGAATTTAATGTCTTAGATGTGTACATACTACTACATGCAGATGTGAGAAATCAGAAAATGTAAAACCAGGCTCAGATTGAATTCCATATTGAATCTGTTCAGTTCTTGAAGAAAAACTCCACCAGGATTGAACTTAACTGTTGGCTGTCAATGTTCATTGGAATCCAGATCCAGTCTCAAAAGCAGAATGCCCATGGAAGTTTCAGGTTTTGAGCACACAGAATTTTTTTTGGCAAAATACCTGGCTCT
This sequence comes from Etroplus canarensis, assembly GCA_015106775.1. Lineage (NCBI taxonomy): Eukaryota > Metazoa > Chordata > Actinopteri > Cichliformes > Cichlidae > Etroplus > Etroplus canarensis. The sequence goes on from VUQH01046756.1 coordinate 30,006, forward strand.
TTCAGGTTTACATGAAATAATTAATTTCCAATATACTAAAGTAAAGGTACAAAGAGTTTGCTTTCCATTTGTAATAGCTTAAGGTGGCAGTAAACTCTTAGAGCAGGCAATGACAAAAGATGTAATTAAGTCAGACACAGCATGAAAAGGAGGAGGCGTGGTTTAGGTGGGTTGCCAAAAAGCTTGCATCAGCTCTAAGTAGGCTGCTACAAACAATGCAACCTATGTACAGTTTGGTGATCGAATGAACTAACAATATTTAATTTTTGTATCTTTTGAGTGCCAATGTTCTTACTTGAACTGACAGATTTGAAATGGAATCTTCCTGGTTTTTACACAGAATAGAAGGGTTTATCTAAACAATAGATGGAGGCAAAGACTTGGCACTTTGATGAACACATGCTTAGATGGAGAGCAAACTGAAAATGTGTATCGTTGCAGGTTTTCCAGTTTTTAATCTGTGTTTAGCTCTGAAGATTTTAGCTGGGTTTAACACATTTCAAATAACATTTCAAATGTTCTTGCTTTTTTCTATTAAGAAGGAAAACAAATCCTGAAAAAAAGAGGATTTAAAATTTAAAAATCTTTAATTTTAATATAAACATTACATTTAAATAGTGAGAGGGAAATCATGCAAAATTCTACTACTGCAATATGTTATGGATAAAATTAAAGTTGTTTGGAGCTGTACCGTCACTGGAAAAACATAACAGAAAAAAGATCCATATATTCACTTGTTTTTATTATATGATCCTCTGATTCTGAGCACTTACAAATATATTACTGTGAAACATGTTTTCCAGTTTGCCTCCAATCCAAGTTGTCATGTTGCACAGTGATTAGAAAGATTGCTTGTTTTTGTAGCATATTAACAATCATGCCCAGTAGGGCATCGTTTGTAGCCATTTTTAGACCTACTGGGGAGAAGTGTTATGCTTACAACCTGTGATACTGTTAAAGAAAAAAAAACATTGTAGCAAATTAATTGCAGTGTTAATAGCATATTTTATGAATATTTGCTATGTGAAAATGAACTAGGAAATTCTTTAGCAGCTGATTATAAGAGCTTCTGCTTTATGTTTTTGAGATGTTTATTTTAAATGCCAAAGCTGAGCATCCATGCTGTGTAGCGAGCACACACACAAACACACACACACACACAACCACCACAGAAAAACAGACACGCAGATATATTTATGTAGCTGACCTCTGAGGGTTTTTTCTTGTTACAAATAAATCAGAACAAACAGTGATTTTGAGGACATCAGAGCGCAGAAGTAGAGCTCTGATGCAATGAACCACTTTTTGAAAAGTTTACTTCCTTTATTCCGTGCAGACATTTCCTCAAACTGTGATTTAGGTGTACATATTCTTACTGTATATTCTATATGCCAGTTATCCAGGACATGTTTACATTATAAATGATAGGGGGGAAAGTTTACATTCATGATTTGAGTCAGTTATATTAGACAAAAATTGGCCGGAATATTACTAAAACAGTTGGTTCCAGAGATTTCTGTTTTCAATATTCCTGAAAATGTACTAATGCAGGATTTTTATCTGCCAGCATTGTTTTGTTAAGTTTAAAACCAATAAAGCTTGCCTGGTTCCAGCCTCCTTTGTTTTTCCTATGTTATATATCACATGCTTATTAAATACCTATTATGGGAATTCAAGCAGTAGCTAGAAAGGAAATTTGCAAATTAAAATTTATCATTCAGCTTTATCCTTATTGGCTTTATAAAAGGGTACAATTGGTGAGATTGTGGTCAATCATACAAATAAATGAAATGAAAAATAGGGGAAAATGAAGTTACATTTAATTTATTATCTCCATTGCTGTTTATTTATAACTTTTCCATTTTGCCAGTCAAGAGCTGAGATACAAGGACAAAGAAGCAGACACATTTTATTGAAGGGGACCAGTTATGTGTTTCCTTACTTTCTGTCATGTTTATGGTTAAAATGGCAGATGTTACTCATTATTTATTATGGTAATTATTATCAGTGCATGCCAGTGATCTCTGTGAGCCAAAAGCTGAGGCTTTAGACTATTACATCCATCTTTTTTTAACTGTCTGTGTTCTAAATGCTCAGTTTCTATTCTTGGCTCAGTATGATGTCATAAAGAAAGGACATTCCTAATATGGTGATCTCAGGCACAAATCTCTGCATGCCCCACCCAGCCACTGATAACATTTTCTTCATCCAAGGGACAGCCAATCAGAAAGAAAATGGCTTAAATGAGAGCTGTTTTAAAGGGAGAGGGGATAAAACAGCTCATTTCACAGGAGGCTGGAGCCTATCCCAGCTGTCATAGGGCGACAGGCAGGGTACGCCCTGGACAGATTGCCAGTATGTCGCAGGGCTAACACAGAGGGATAGACAACCATTCACAGCTACAGCCAATTTAGAACAGTTAACCTAACCCTCTGTGTCTTTGGACTGCGGGCAGAAGCCGGGGTTCCCCACGCAGGCACAGGAAGAACAAGCAAACATGTCATTAAACGTTGACTTCTCTCTCATAGTCTGTGTCTCTCTTTGCTCTCTTTCTCCCTTCACCCCCAACTGATCTAGAGAGATGGCTGCCCCTCCCTGAGCCTGGTTCTGCTGGAGGTCTCTTCCTGTTAAAAGGGAGTTCTTCCTTCCCACGGTCACCGAGTGCTTGCTCATAGGGGATCATCTGATTGTTGG
>VUQH01046758.1:0-12353 GCA_015106775.1 Etroplus canarensis
ACACACGCACACACACACACACACACACACACACACACACACACACACACACACACACACACACACACACACAGACTCACAGTCTACTTTTGTCATGAAAGTCCTTTTTCAAAATACATTGCTGCACTGCATTAAATGTCAATAAAACCCTCGTTACATCTTAAACAGATATATGAAAATACTTTCACTTTCTCCTTGCTTTTACAGTCTAACTTGCAGTCACACTTTGGACAGTCATTCACATGGGGAAATCCTCTCTTCAATAACCACCTAACAGTTGAAAGGTCAGCTGATGAATGAAGAAGAAATGAGACCAGAGGCGAGAACCCAGCAAATAGTTTGATTTTGCATGCCGAAGATGATGATTTAAATTATCAGGGTTTTTTTCTTGGCAAATAGACATTCTGCCTACCCTGGGACTGCTTATCTCTGAAGTTATCATTAATTAAAGAGATAATCTAATCTTTCCATCAATTGAGATTATCGCTAAAGCTCATCAATTAAATGTTGATTCACATTCCCAGAAAAGTAGCTGAACAAAGTTGCGATGCAAAGCTGTTTGAATATTTGGTTTTACAGTGTGAGAAGTTGGAAATGTTATGCTCCTTCAAGCTCATATCATGGTTTGGTCCTCTTGAGAATAACCATTATGACATTTGAAATTACTGTTGAGAAACAGAATAAAGTTAGTTCATTTAACAAAGATTTATGGTCAGAGATAAATACAGCTATGGAATGTTGTACACTATATGAACAAAAGTATGGGGCCATTTAAACATTACATCTGCGGCAGCTTTTATGAAATCCCATTCTAAATCCATAGGCATTATTATGGAGTTGGTTCCCTCCATTGCAGCTATAACAGCTTCTAGTTTTCTGGGTTTTGGAGTGTGTCTGTGGGAATTTTTGCACATTCATTCAGAAAAGTATTTATGAGGTTAGATACGAATGATAGACAAGAGGTTCTGGTTTGCAGTTTTCTTTGTAGTTCATTCTAAAGTAGTTCAGTGCGGGTGAGGTCAGTTTTTCCAGTCAAGTTTTTCCACACCAAACTCATCCAACCATGCATTTATGGACCTTTCTTTGTGCACTGGGGCACAGTCATGCTAGAACTGAAAAGGACCTTCCCCAAACTGTTTCCACTAGCTGGAAGCATAGAAGTGTCTAAAATGTCTCGGTAAGCTGAAGCATTAGGATTTCCCTTCACTGCAAGGCCAACCCTAGAAAAATAATAATAGTAATAATAATAATAATCCCTCCTCAATACAGTCAGACAGGTAATATTGTCCTGGCATTCTTCAAACCCAGACTCATTCATGAGACTGTCAGATAAGTATGATTCGTCACTCTACAAAACGTGTTTCCACTGCTCCAGAGTCCAGTGGAAACAGGCTTTGCACCAATCCATCAAACACTTAGCATTGTCCTTGGTGATGTGAGACTTGCATGCAGCTACTCAGACATAGAAACCCATGCCATGAAGCTCCCAGCAGATGGTTTTTTGGTGCTGATGTTAATCCAAGAGGAGGTTTGGGACTCTGCAGTTTCTGAGCCAGCAGAGCATTGATGACTTTTACTCACTATGTGTCTCAGCAACTGCTTTGTAGCTTTATGTAGTCTGTCGTTTGTGGCCGAGGTGCTGAGGTTCCTAAATGCTTCCACTTACTGTTTATTGTGGGATAAAAGAAAAGAAATTTCCCCGGCTGACTCATTGTAATGGTGGCATCCTACTGTATTACAGTACCTTGCTAAAATTCAGTGAGCAAACTAGTTACATGTAAATTGCATATAGATGAGAGCTGTCAGTTATTCCATGGTGGGCAATGCTGTGAATGTCACTTTGCTATTTACTTAAGTTCAGTCATTTACATATTTAAAAAATACAGAGGCTAATGGAGGTCGACTTCATGCACTATGTGCCTCAGCACTTAGTAGGACCTCTTTGCAAGTTTACAGTATATGGTCTGTCACCTTGCAGCTGAGTTGCTGTGGTCCCTAAATGCTTCCACTTTGCAATCATACCACTTTTTCAGTTGATCATGGAATGTCAAGAAGGGAAGACATTTCATGATCTGGTTTGTTGCACTGGTGACATGTTATCAAAGAACTACGATGTAATTGCATGAGCTCTTTACAATGATCCATTCTTTCGCAAATGTTTGTAAAGGCAGACTGCATGGCTACGTACTTGATTTTATACACCTGTGGCAATGGTATTGAATGAAACACTTGAATTCAATGATGAAGAGGTATGGCCCACTACTTTTGCCCATGTACTGTGTATTGAATTGACATTTGTGAATTCTTTGGGACTTAGACCAAAATGCGGGACATGGCTGATGTATCAATGTAACAATATCCAACATTTAAGTGCACTGAAAAGTAGAGAACCGGGGGAACAGAGGGGAAGGAAAGAAAAAAGGAGAAAGTGAAATTGAAAAGCAAGACCTTGCTATACCATACTGTTCATTTCAAGTCAGAGAAGAGAAGAGAAGAGAAGAGAAGAGAAGAGAAGAGAAGAGAAGAGAAGAGAAGAGAAGAGAAGAGAAGACTCAGTGGTTCATTACCAGATAACACAAGTAAACACGAAAAAACTAAAACAAATATCACACATTTCTTTACCTTTGGTTTAGCTGTTAAATAAAATGTTGCCTCTGTTTAACCTTTCAAAGACAAGAAGAAAACAGAATAAAGTACAGTATGATGCCAGACAACAGGTATCCTTGGTTGAAGAGCTGTAGTGGTGACTTGACTCACTGTCTCTGAACAGTGCGTCTTGAAACGAAATCAGCCTTCATTTATCGCAGATGCAGGAGGTTCAGTGACACTGCAGCCTCCAGCTGAGTGTTTCCTCTGTGTCACTGCTTTCTCGGCCAGCAGTCACTGAACTGTGACAGCAGCATTTCTCAGCTTACAGCCCTTGATTGCTTGGTGACATAAAAACATTATGCTTTTCATGGTAAGTGATCCACATCTCTTGCTGAGGAGGTGTACCATGTCTTTATGAAAGAAAAAGTCATCGAGCTGAAGATCATACACATGCTTAATAGGTTTAACAATTGATTTTACATATCCTACAGCAAATATTCTGTGTGTTATTTAGTTTATTTTCAGTTTTAAAGTTTATGGTTTGATGTCCATTTAAAGGTGGAGTATGTCCATATATATTCAAATAGAATGTCTGTTTTTAAGTTATGTTTTTAAGTAAGACATATTAAAATGTTCCATGTTTTATATGTGCAGCTCACATCTCTTCCTATGCCTCAGCTTCCCCTAACAAAGATATGAAAGGCAGATGAGAGAAAGGAGAAATATTTCTCTCTTCCTCTCTGCTTCTGGCATTATTTTTGAAGAGTTGGCAAGTAATCTTGATGCACAGCATCTTAACAGCCAGAAGAAAAGTACAAAAAAAAGAAAAATGCCAGCTCCACCTAATATGACTATACTGTCAGGTCCATAAGTATTTGGACGCTGACAACAAGTTTTGTCATCTTGCCTACATACACCACTATAGTGGATTTTGAATCAGACGTTCAAACTTTAATTGAAGTTTAGACTTTCAGATTTAATTCAAGGGGTTTGACAAAAGAATTGCCTTAACTTTTCAGGAAATAAAGCGATTTTTAATACATTCATTAGTCAATAACAATTTTAAGGTGATAAAGCATCTGGTGTTGAGGTCAGGTCAATATGAGGTCTGCAGAGATGTTGATGCAAATGAAGGCGGCCGTCATTAGTTTATTAGTTTAACAAACCAAAATAAACCTATCGGAGAGATCACAAAAACTTCAGAAGAGACCAGAAAAATAATCTTGAACATTCTTACAATGAAATAATGCTCAGAAACACCAAAAGGCCTGAAAGACCACAGAGAACAACTAAAGTGGATGATGACAGTTTTTTTTTTTTCCCTTAGTTAAGAAAAATCCCATCACCACATCTAACGAAGTCAAGAACAACCTTGGGGAGTGCAGCACTGTCCAGAGACACCTACATGAATGCAAATACAGTCAGGTATATGGTGAAGACCACTGGTGATTCTCAAGAACATAAAGAAAACATCTAAAAGATCTTGCCCAGTTCTAAAAAAGCTTTGGACAGATGAAACAACAATTAACTTGTAGTAGAATGATGTGAAGAGAAAAGTATGGAGAAGAAAAGGAACAGCTCAAGATATGAAGCCTACCACATCATTTATCAAACATAGCAGAGGTACCTTTATGGCATGAGTACGTAAGTTGCCAGTAGAAGCAGTTAACAAGTGCTTATTAATGATGTGACCACTGATAGAAATAGCTGGATGAATTCTCAAGTGTACAGGGCTATATCCTCTGCTCAGATTCAGCTAAATGCTGCAAAACTGATTGGACAGTGCTTCAAAATGCAAATGGATAATGACCTAAAGCATACTGCTAACGCAAACCAAAGAATTTCTCAAAGCAACAAAATGGGACATTTTTAAATTAGTCAAGTCAGTCACCTGATTTCAAAACAACACAGCAGCTTTTCAGTTACTGAACACAAAAATTGAAGGTAGGGAGACCCACAAACAAGCAGCAACTAAAGGCAGCTGCAGTAAAGGCCTGGTAGAGCATCTCAAGGGAGCAAACAGCATGTGGTGATGTCCATGGGTTCTAGACTTCAGGCAGTCACTGATTGCAAAAGATTTTTATGAATATTAAAACATCCCATCATTTAAAATAATGTTAGTTTGTCCCAATACTTTTGAGCCCCTGAAAATGTGGGACTCTGTGTAAAAATGGCTTTAATTCCTCAACAATTTATGCAATTCTTTTTGCAAACCCCTAAATGAAAACTGCATTTCCATCACATCTTGACTATTTGATTTAAAATCCACTGTGGTGGTGTACAGAGTCAAAATGACCAAAAATAAGTGTTTGTCCAAATTTTGATGAGCCTAACTGTATAAAATGTCAGAGAGATGTGAGTCAATATTATATACAAAGTCATATAATTTTACAGATATATTACAAACAAAGTTTAGTTTGTTTATTGCTGGAAGACATCTGACAGAAAGCAATTGAACACCTATACAGTAAATCTGCGTAATAATATCTAAAGCACGCACACATACAGACATCTTTTTATGCAATATTATTCATAGGTTTCCAGTCATGTGGCTGGCACAGAGAACTGGAGAGTAAAAACACCATTCCAACATATTGGGCACTTCACAGAACTGCAGCACAGGCCTGTCAATTTCCCATCTGTTTCAAACTATGCAAATTTAGATCACCTCACAAAAGAAAAACAAAGATATGTGAACCAACAGCAAAACTTCCTACCAGGGCTCAACTTCAGCAATGTTTTACAAGTATTTAGTGAAGATTCCCTCTCCTCACACTGCCAACAAAATGAGTACTGCTTGTTGCAGTTTGTGCTAATGAACTCTGGTAGGAGGTACAGTATATAAGCATAACAACTCTGAGCTTCTTTAATTATGTTAGTGTTTATTTGTTCTAATATCTATATTTACTAAAATTTATTTAAGGTTTTGTTGTGATGGTTGTTGTTATCTTTCTTGCAGCAGCATTTGCCTGACCAACAATGAATTCCTCCCATGGCAGAGAAAGTAATCTAAGCTAATGTAAGTCTTTTTCTACCTTGTTGAGTCAGGAACTCTGCTGTAGGAAAGATGAAGAACACAAAATTCTTCCCAAAGCAAAAGTGAGCTTTAATTGGTTAATGTTAAATACATTTCTAACAGTCCGTAAGTTTTTATCTTTTAAGGCCACTTTAAATAATCAGCCACTTATGACATGAGTTGAGAAGGAGGAATTGGGGCCACTGTGCTTGTATGAGAGGATTACAGTTGTGTTACAGTTAAAGTATCAACAAGTCTGGGTCTAATGTTAATTTTATCATCATCGTCACCCCCTCGGTCAGTGGAAGCAAATATCTGGTCTGCTGGAGCACTCTTCCTGTTAAAAGGGAATTCTTCTTTCCCACTCTTACCAAATGCTTGCTTGCTTGGGTCATGTGATTTTTATTTTTATTTTATTAGTATTTATTTTAGGTTCTTATAGTAAAAAGTGCCTTGATGTGACTTTTACTGTGAATTGGTGATGTATAATTAGAATTGAATTGAACTGAATTGAATTGAATTCGATTGAATGTGGTGAGCATGAGGCTCTGAGTGGTTATCCACATGCCAGCCAGTTTTTTTGTGATTGCACAAATTCATCTGCATAACATTGCACCAACTACACATGCAATGATCAGCTGGACTTCAAAAAACAACCAAAGGAATGACTACTCAGCCATAAAGTCACAAGCTATTTGTGTACATGTCAGCAAAAGAGTATAATCACAGCATTAGGGGGAGAAGTGTGTTAGCATGTGGTGCTTCACCTTTTGCTGGCAGTTGTGACCAAATTGAGTGGCTATTCATGAGTGCATCTGATTGTTCTATCTGGTATTTTGGCTGGTAAAAATAACTAGCAGAAAGCATAAGAAAGCTTTGTTTTATGTGGATTTTATGGTAATAACGTTATATCATATGAACACTGAATTACAGGAAAACTGTTTCCCACAACAAACTAGCCACTGGCCAATCAGAGAGCAAATTCAAGTATTGCTCCTTAGCACTAATGGAAGCCAAGAACTTAACAGGATGCACTTAATTAGCTGAGATGAGCTCTAATGACTACATAGTAAAAGCTGGAAAAAAATATCAGGGCATAGCTGAAGTGATTAAGTGACACTTAAAAAATAAATAGGGTAATATTTTTTAATATGCAGTTTTTTCCAAACTTTTTTCTAAACTTAATGCATTGTATCCATTTTTTTCAGCAGGATTAATATAAAACCTAGTAATAGCTATAATAAATTATACTAAACAGAAAGCAGTAAATATTTTCTAATGGCTTATAATGCATACAGTGGCAAAAATTATCATGAATTAGTGTGAGCGTTAAATAATGCCATTTTGTCAAATGTGTCCAGCTTCTCACCCTTCACGCAAATGGTCTGGCATTTGGTGCCTCGGCACATCAGATTACGGTTCCCTTTTACAGATCTATAAACACCATGTTAGGAGGTCATAAGGCTGATTGTGACATAAGTCACAGATGTATCAGGCAGAAGACCGTGGTTATTTGGACCTTTCTGTTTTGCACTTTATGACAGAGGTTGAATTAGACCTCATTTGTCATTCTGATGGACAGAATTGTAAAAAGTTGTATTATAATTTAACCTTACATCCAACAATTTTCTTCCACTTGTCTAGGTTTTGGGGCAGCAGTCTAAACAGAGACACCCAAACCTTCCACTCCCCAGCCACCTCCTTTAGCTCTTCCATGGGGACACCAAGGCATTCCCAGTCCAGCTCATCTTGGACTGCCCTGGGGCTTCCTCTCGGTTGGGCATGCCTGAAACACCTCACCGGGAGTCATAGTCAGATGCCCAACCACCTCATCTGGCTATTTTTGACATTGAGGAATGGCAGCTCCACTCAGAGCCTCCAGAATGACCAAGCTCCCCATCCCATCACTAAGGCTGAGCCCAGACACCCTCCCAAGGAAACTCATTCCTGCCACTTGTATCCACGAGCTTGTGGCCATAGATGAGGGTAGGAACATAGATCAACCAGTTCACTTTCATGCTCAGCTCTCTCTTTACCACAACAGAATGGCACAGCATCCACATCACTGCAGAAACTGTATGTCAGTCTCCTGCTCGTGAACACGGCCCTGAGATACTTTAACTCTTCCACCTGGGGTAGCAACTTGCTCCTGACATGGGCCAACCTTTTCAGGCTGATACCCATGACCTCAAATTTGGGCTTTACTCTAGGCAGTAAACTACCCCAGTGCAAAATGGAGGTCATTTCTCAATGAAGCCAATAGGACCACATCATCAAAAGTAAAGACGAGGTCCTGAGGCCACCAAACCTAACACCCTCCACCCCTTGACTGCACCCAGAAATCCTGTCTATAAAAATTATGAACAGATTCTGTGACAAAGGGCAACCACAGCACAGTTTGGCACAGAACACGTATTTCATAGGTTTACATTAAAAAAAAAGAAAAGAAAAGAAAGCAACTTCATCACAATAACCAATCTACAAAGAAGATTATACATTTATGAAGACCTGGAGAGAAAATATAAATCCTCCCTCTTCTGCCACATTGACCACTGAAATTTCTACTTTCATTTCAGCCAGAGGTTATAGCTGGGGAATTTCTACTTCAGAGGTGATCAGAAGTTACCAGAAAGTCTCCAAAAGCAAGACTTTAAAACTCTTCAAGCACTCACTTGACCAAGAGAAAATCCATCACTATGTACTCCTGCATGAGAGTGCAGCTACACCTATAACCTATAGTGGTTACATAGGTGCTTCAAGACCTCAGCTGAGGATGTTAATGCAATGAAAAAAGACCCTAACCCATTGACACTGCTGGCACTGTTCTTAACAGTGCTGTGTGCAATATTAAAGTAGATCCATTGTCAGTGTTCTATGTCAAAAGTGTTAATGCAATGTCTGTCATAATGACGGATGGATGGCCTTTAGCTTTTTCCATCACTGTTTAAAAAATCTGTCAAAATATTCATTTAATATGATATGTGCTTTTTCTGTGCCGATTTCTTTTTAGGTTAACAGAAAGTTCAGAGTTTGGGTTAAATGCGCTCCTTCACAAATGTAACCCTGCACACTGAAAAAAGATGAGATGGGGAAGGCAGACCCAGCTCATTATTGCCATAACCCTGTGCCAAAAGCTGCATAACAACATGCAACAGATTCTTTTAAAAAATTATCAAACTTTAAGCAGTAGAGGCTGTAAAATACTGATTTGATTTACATCAAGTTTTAATTTATGATTTCTATTTACTGTTGTTATATCCACATATTATTATGCGTAATTAGGACAGTGTGACACCCCACCCCCCATACCTCCCTCAGCTCTGGTCTACATGTCCCTGCCTTTGATATATTATTTTTACTATATAAAAAAGTGTGTAAACCACTACACTACAGAGACATTATATTAATTTAATAAGATACTGTAATTGCCATATTTTTGTAAACACAGTGATTATGCATTTGATGTTTAAGTTCTGAAATTATAATTGACATTAATAATTCTGGAAACTTTACATTGATTGCAGTAATAAACAATACATATTCTAACAGGCTTTAGAATATATGGCACCACTGTGATTACACGTGCACAAACACCTGCATGCAAATCACACCCTGTATATAAGAGTAGTGAATTGAGCTACAAGTATAAAATCTTAGCTTTTTTTTGGTCAGTATCACAATGACAGTGAGGGTAAGGATTAATCTGTCAAGAAGATACCCAGAAGCATCCTTTCAATAGCCTTGATATGAGGCAGAGACAAAGCTTTGACAGTCAGACAAAAGACTTGAAACAATTACACAGTGACACTCATAAATGTGATCAGTTGCTATGTGGCATTGATGCCAGATTTTGCCCTGGTAAATCTATAAAGTCCCAGTTCCTGCCAGGCTGCCAACACACAATCCCATTAGCATGACATCTCTAAAGTGCATTTTACTCATTGGCGCAATACATCCTAAATGTCAAGTCTCCTGTTAGAGTTGTAATAAACCTCTCTGTTGCCAACTGGCTGCTGCGCTTCGCAAGTGGCGCTTGGTTTCAGCACCAGCTGTGCAGCATTAGCATTTGCAGCAATATCTGTGTTCCACCAGCAGGAGTTTAGCAAGCAGTTTTGTGCCCATGAGGAAGAAGGTGACATGGAGTTACTTGTCTCTCCTCAACCCCATACTGGTGGATATGTGTCCAAAAGTCAAACAGTTCTCATAGAGTCAGTGATCATATCATTGCATTGCATTCTTCCCTATCATTGCATTATTGCTAAATACTGTCACAAGGGGTGGCTCCAAAATAAAAGTCAACAAATGATCTTTTTTGTTTTTGTGGAAAGGCATTTAGGCTGTGTTGCATCAGTTTTTTTAAATGTGTTTGTGTGTGTTCAGCTACTCAGGAATCTCATCATTGCAGCAGCTCCTTTAAATCCTGTAAGTGGCAAAGTGGAGCTGTCATAAATCAGATTTTGTTCCAGCACAGTCCTCAAAACTTTGTCGCTGGTCAGTATTTTATTTTTTCTGAGACCACTGTTGGTAGGCACTCACTAATTCAGTTCAGTTTTATTTGTATAGCACCAGTTTACAACAAAAGTCACCTCAAGGTGCTTTACACTGTAAGGTAAAGATGCTGCAGTAGTAGAGAGAAAACCCCAACAATCAGACCCCAGATCAGAACAATGAAAAATACCCTTTTAGTAGGAGGAGACCTCTGGCAGAACCAGGCTGAGGGAGGGGCAGCCATCGGCCTCAGTCAATGCGGACTGGTAGCATCCCACAAGCATTACCATTTCTAAGATATTACAAGTGATGGGCAGGTGAATGGTTCACTCTGATCTTTACACATGCCTTTTTGAACATCAGACATAATAACTTGCTTCACTAATCATTTCATGTACACAAGATCTTGACATATACTGATGTCATGTCCTTTGCTGCATTGCCCCCAGGAAGCAGCAATCCAACCACCTAATGCAAGTTCCCTCCTGGGATTAGCAAAGTATTCTGATTCTGATTGTAATTCTAAACTTTAAAAGCTGTGAAAGCTGAATTTTATTTTGGAGAAAAGGACAGACTTAATGAAATCAGGCCTGGAAGTAGAAAGTCTGGGGAGCAAAGACTGAATTGTTACTGCATTGTGGTCTGGGGCATGATGACACAACAGAGTTCAGATGATTTGTACTGAATGTCCTCCATCAGTTGCTTCAGTGTGTTAGCCTCATGGAGAAATCCAGGGTGTACAACCCGTGAATGGACCGTATGTATTTCAAAACATTAAATGGTAAATGGTGTCTACTTATATAGCGCTTTATCTACCTTATTTTTAAGGCCCAAAGCGCTTTACAGTCACACTCACTCACCCATTTACACACACATTCATACACCAATGGTGGCAGAGCTGCCGGCGCTAATAGAATCCTCCTGGCTATGCTCCTCACCTGAAGTGCTGTTTTCAGGATTCCACTGAAAATTACTCTTTGTTTTCCAGGTCTGGAGATCTAGCTCTCATTATATGTTTTTAAACATCAATTTGTGGAGAACATTATGTCAGATGTTCCCATAATACTTTGTTAGATGCCAGATGAAACAGATTTGCAAAGCAAGTGTAGAGGTTTGGACCCAAAAGCAGGACACTGGAGGCTTTAACTGAGGACTGGAAAGAAAGTCCAAAAATGGTAAACTAAGAGAAACCCAGAAACCACAAGAGAGCACAGAGGGCATTAAAAAGGGAAGCATAATGACTGTAGACACTCTGATAATGGACCAAGGGAAAACATGGCCATATGTACACAGAAGGCTGATTAGCCAACAGGAGACAGGTGGAGAATGAGGTACAACTGAACATAGTTAAAACAACTAAGAACAAGACAGGATGCAAACAAAACTGGTTTTAAAGTAAATCAGGAAGTAGCTTAAAATATATATTTTTAATGCCAAAAGACCTCTTTTCTTAATATCGTTTGCACCTTTTTTCTCATAAGGACTACATAATGGTCCCCGTTGCATGTCATTGTCTTTTTTGTCATCACTTTTTTGGTAAATGTCCTTTTATTGCACTGTTTATATGTGTTCGCACTAATACATGTTTATTCCTTGTACATGTACTGTAGCAGCATGGTCCTGCAGGACGTTATTTAGTTTCATGCATCTGCTGTACATGCTTGAAATGACAATAAAGAGCATACTTGACCTGACATAAACACTGAGACAAAAGGAGTCATAATAAACATGAAAACAGAGACAAGGGAACTTTATGTTAGTTAACACAATAACACAAGCCTGTCATGGATAAGACCAACAGTTTTAATTACACTGCCCTTAAAACAATGGGGAACATTCAGTCATCACAGTATAATACAAAGTCAATTAAACTTCTGGGATTTCAAGCTGTTCGGTTAGGAATCAAAAGCCATTGTGGAGCCATTTCACCCATTTTGGTACAAATGAAAGAGGCAACAAGTAATTGAGCCACAGGAGCTCACAAGCCAGTGCACTCCTAGTGCTGGTCCCAAGCCCGAGTAAATGGTGAGGGTTGCATCAGGAAGGGCATCTGGCATAAACACTTTGCCAAATCAAATATGCAGAATTAATAAAATGATTTTCATACAGGATCAGTCACGACGAGGGTTAACAACGACCGCCTCTGGTGCCATTAGTCAACAGGGTGCTGGTGGAAACTATGCTACTGTTGGCCGAAAACCAAGGGAGGGGGGGGAGAGGGGGAAAGCGTGGTAGGAGGCAGAGAGAGAGAAGGAAAGGT
>VUQH01046761.1:0-15483 GCA_015106775.1 Etroplus canarensis
CAGTTCCTTCCACCTCATGATTCTCATTTGCTCTGACATGCACTGTGAGCTGTAAGGTCTTATATAGACAGGTGTGTGCCTTTCCTAATCAAGTCCAATCAGTTTAATTAAACACAGCTGGACTCCAATGAAGGAGCAGAACCATCTCAAGGAGGATCAGAAGAAATGGACAGCATGTGAGTTAAATATGAGTGTCACTGCAAAGGGTCTGAATACTTATGACCATGTGATATTTCACTTTTTCTTGTTCAATAAATTTGCAAAAATTTCTACATTTCTGTTTTTTTCTGTCAAGATGGGGTGCTGAGTGTACATTAATGAGAAATAAAATGAGCTTTTTTGATTTTGGCAAATGGCTGCAATGACACAAAGAGTGAAAAATTTAAAGGGGTCTGAATACTTTCCGTACCGACTGTATATATCATTCTAATTATTGTAATTTTATTTTAAAAATTACATTTATTTTGGTATAAATGAAAAATAAATTCCCAGAATAAAATGTGAATCTTAGACATAAAAAGAAATGTAACGTGTATTAAAATGAAAAAGATGAATTTGCAACACGACCGACAGAATAAATCTGAAAAATTAACTATTCCATTCAAAGAGAGATAAATGTAATAAAAATAAGGTTTTAAATTTAAAAAATAAATGAGGGAGAAAAAAGTAGGTCTGCAAAAAGTTCATATATTTTTATTATATTAGTGTGAAAACGTCCCAAACGTCCTCAAACACAGAGTCTTCTCCAGGTGTTTTATCAGGTGAACATCCAGCAGGTACTGAAGCTCTGTGTGTCCTCACTTCCTGTCTGCAGCTCCTCCCAGCACTCTGGCTCTGTCAGGCCAACGACCAATGAAGAAGAAAGTCCTGGTGGCTCCGTCTCTCAGTCTGTCGTTAGGTAACCATAAATCAAACGAGTTAACGAGCAGCGAGCGTCACTGCAGCCTCATGTCGGGTTTCATTGGGTTGAGTTTTGGGTGTTAGATTTTTTACTTCCTGTTGCGCCGTCACTTTAAGGCGTTCTTGTTTCTTCGTCAGGTCACAGCGAGTCCACTGTCTCTGATGACATCCCCTCCGTCTTCCTGTCCCCCTCACCTGAAGACGAAGATGACCCCACACTCGACTTTGACTTGGATGCTATGGAGACGCCCTCTGACACAGAATCTCTGCCCTTCCCTATGTATGACTTGGACCTGGAAGGTGAGAGGTCAAAGGTTAAACAGCTCAGGCTTCCAGTGTTGTAACCCCCCCTTATTTAACTCTTTGCTGACTGTTTTTCAGATGACCTGCGGCGTCTTGGAGTGGCGTCCAGCCGCCGCAGAGCACCAGGCTCCCGGCCCGGGCCCAGGTCTGACTCTCATACTGGTTCCTTACTGGGGACAGACCAGAGCGGACTGGGCTTCCTGGAGAGGGAGGATGTGGTGGACAGCCAGGGCATCAGGTGGCGCTGTTTCTCCACAGGTGACCCCCCGGAGGAGTGTCGTGTCAACATGAGTGTCCTGGAGCCATTTCTCAAGGTGCTGTCGCACGGAGGTACGACAAGCACCGCTTTTCCTGTCTGCTTGAGGCTCCGCCCCCACCTTTAACACCTGTTGTCATCTCTCAGGTTACTATGGAGACGGTATGAATGACATCATCGTGTTTTCCTCGTGCTACCTGCCAGTGAACAGTCTGGAGAATTACCAGTATGTGATGGATAATCTGTTCAGGTAACAAAGTCATACACACACCGACTGTCCCAAAGTGAGGACATGAAGTCCTCACGAGGCAGAAAGAACTTTCAGAAAAGTCCCGGTGATCTACAAACCCCATTTCCAGAAAAGTTGGCATATTTTCAAAAATGCAAATAAAAAAACAACAACCTGTATTTAACTTATTTATTTTTTTAACCGAAGTCCAAAAAAAAATTCCAATAGTTTTGTTTTTATTATATTTTGGAAAATATCCTGACTTACTTGCAGATATGGAGACATTTGTAGAAACATCCCCGGATACAGAAATGTCCCTGGATACAGAACGGTCCTCACGTTGCAGAAATGTGTGCGTGTGTGTGCGTGTGTGTGTGTGTGTGTGTCAGGTTTGTGGTGGGGACTCTGGAGCTGATGGTGGCAGAGAACTATGTGATCGTGTACCTGTGCGCCGGAGGACAGAAAGACAAACTGCCGGAGTTCAGCTGGCTCAGAGAGTGTTACACCACCATCGACCGCAGGTCAGAAAGCCTCTGGGCTGTCATTTCAGTGTCAGTCCACTGGAGGGCGTAGCATGCTCACTGTGAAAACAGCTCTTCTGTGTTTGGAACGCTGAAGCTGAAGTTTGAATCGTTTCCTGATGACGTCACTCAGCTGTTTGAATGTTTTGGTGTAAAACTTCATTGGTCTTTCATTTCACTCTTGCTGCGTGCAGGCTGAGGAAGAACCTGAAGGGTTTCTACGTGGTCCATCCCACCTGGTACATCAAAACTCTCATCACCATCATCAAACCCTTCATCAGGTCTGCAGCCTCCTCTTCATCATCACAAACCATCACGCTGTTGATGAACAACGCTGGGTCACCTCCATGGGCCCATCATGCTGTTTGTACAGGTAACTGCACAGCCTGCTCTCTCATTGATCAGATAAAATGTACCTTCAGCTGCTCCCTTGTATCTTCCTAAAGGGGGCACCTCAGCAGAATAATCCACATAGTGTAGTGGTTCACACATTTGCCTTAAGAGCGGAATGTCCCTGGTTTGATTCCAGGTGAGGACACAAGCCCCTCTCAGGAAGGGCACCCAGCATAAAACCTCTGCCAAATTACCAATGTGGATTAATCCACTGTGGCGCCCCCTCCAGGAGGATACAAGGCAGCAGCTGAAGGTACATTTTATCTGACCAATGAGAGCAGGCTGTGCAGTTACCTGTACAAACAGCATGATGGGCCCATCACAGTAACCCAGGTGGGATGCGGTGGCTCAGTCCATCAGGAACTGGTTTGGGAACCGGAGAGTTACCGAGGGCTGCCGGGTCAAGACTCTCTCTGAGCACTGTATGTGTGGAGGTTGGAGGCTGGAACCAGAAAAGCTGCCGAGAGCTGCCTGTTCATGACCTGCATGGACCACCATATATGGATGGTGGGCTGGAGGCTGGAGAGGTGTCGGCTCCTTCACTGAGCACTGCCAAAGTGCCCTTGAGCTCCGTTGAGGTGCCCCCAAGCAAGGCGCCACATCAGCAGCCCTCTGGTACTCAACCATTTACCGTTGCACTGAGCCGCCGCCACCCCCCCCCAAATAATGGTGCAGCCCTCCCAGTGATGCGTGGGTCAATAAGTGGAGCGAATGGAGCAAGCTCCTCATATTGCTCCAGGTCCTAAAGACCCATTTAAGACGTGGTCTTGGGGGTGGTCCTACCAGCTATTAAAGTGGTAAAAACAGATACGCCATGAGAGGCCGAGAAGCCTGTGGTTATACATTTAAGTTAGAATTGGTTTAATTGAAGTTAATAATCATTCTATAAATGTTACATAATAATAAATACTACATCTTCTAACAGGCTTCAGAGTATATCTAAAAACACCCTGTCCCCTTTTTTTCCCCTGAATCACAGCCTATCTACCTGTACCGCTGTTATCAAGGGACCAATTCGCTTTAAAGACAGTAAACATCTTTATTTCTGTGGTAAACTTGGACATTTTAACAAGAGTCTCTGGAGACAGCCCTCTCTTGGAGCCCCTTGTGGACATAAGAGCAGTACTACACATCGCTATGCAGATGATACCCAGCTATATTTATCCATGAAACCAGGTGACTCAAATCAATGAGTTATAAACTACAGGCTTGTCTTGAAGACATAAAGACCTGGATGTCCTGTAATCTCTTACTTTCAAATTAAACAAAGCTGAGGTTATTGTATTTGGCCCTAAAAACCTCAGAAACAGTCTTTCTAACCAGATACTTACTCTGGACGGCATTACTTTGGCCTCCAGTGACACTGTGAGGAATCTTGAAGGCAGATGGCTGCCCCTCCCCGAGCCTGGTTCTGCTGGAGGTCTTTCCCTGTTAAAAGGGAGTTCTTCCTTCCCACAGTCACCAAGTGTTGCTCATAGAGGATGGTCTGATTGTTGGGGTTAACCTCTAGTCCTGTAGGATCTTTACCTTACGGTGTGAAGCAGCTTGAGGACACCTTTGCTGTGAATAAAACTAAATTGAACAGCAGCTTTTGGAAGCTGCGGCCACATTTTCCTCTCTTCTTCTTCTTCCTATTGTTCATCATTTCTTCCTCCTCAGCTCCAAGTTCAGCAGGAAGCTTCAGTTTGTCAACAGCCTGAAGGATCTGGCCAGCTTCATCCCTACTGAGCACGTGCAGATCCCAGACTGCGTCAGACAGTGAGTGACGTTCATGAGGTCATTAAATAGACCTAATTTTAGAAAAACAGATTTACACGCACAAATGTGGTTTTCATTTCCCCGCAGGTATGACCAGAACCTGTCCAGGTGAGCCTCCAGGTGGCGCTGCAGAGTCCTGCTGATACAAACCTCTGCCTGCTTCTCTCTCGGCCAGCAGGGGGCGCATCAGAGTCTCATTTTACAACACTTTGTCAGCGCTCGAGGTCCTGAACAGAAAACATCCACTTCTCTCAAGACTTGTAACTTTATCGACAGTCTTCCTGGTGGACAGTGTTAACGGGGTCTTAATATGCAAGAACAAGAACGGCTTCAGTTTTATACTTTCATTTCAGTGAGTGCATTTCAGAGTCCTGAAGAATCCGATCATTAAAAGTTTAAGAAATATTAAGTTATCTTTAACATGAACAAACGTGCCTTTCTCACAGCCTGAGGGTAAACGCTGTTTCCTGCTTTATTTTGATCCTTTCAGTGTTTTAAAGTTGAATCTGAAGGATGAAGGTTTGTTTTAAGAGGTTTTATTTTTTTTAACACGTTTCCTGACACGTTCAGTATTCAAAGCCAGGGTTGAACCGTCAACCCTGCCCTGTAGTCCTGCTTTGCCTTGAGGTGAAACGTTTCTGTGCTGCTGAATAAACGGCTGATGGTTCAAAAATCTGGTGTTTGTGTCTCATCGGCTCCTTTTTCAGCATTGGCGTGTCTGAGAGGTCAAAGGTGAAGCTCTCTGAGCAGCTGCAGCAGATCTGCAGATCCCGCATCTCCCTGCTGAGGAGGCTCCTTCAGTACCTGGTACCAACATCAGGAAGCTGTTCTGCTCAACAGCTGGCTCAACGCTCAGTCAGAGCTGCCCCGGTGGACAACCGCGGTACTGCAGCCAAAAACAATCCCTGCAGGCTCGTCATCATTGAAAGCATGACTGATTCATATTTAATGCCTTTTCATTAAATACGTCCCACCTGCCGCAGCTTCTCTGACCTCCCATTCTAAATCCAGAGGCATCAATATGGAGTTGGTCCCTCTGCAGCTGGAACAGCTTCCACTCTTCATGTTGGAGTGTCTGTGGGAATTTTTGTCCATCTGTGAGGTCAGACACTGATGTTCTTGTTGGATGGGGTTGAGGTCAGGGCTCTGTGTGGGCCAGTCAAGTTCTTCCACACCAAACTTATCCGACCATGTCTTTATGGCGCTTCAGTCATACTGGAACAGAAGAGGACCTTCCCCAAACTGTCCCCACAAAGTTGGAAGCATAGAACTGTCCAAAATGTCCTGGTAAGCTGAAGCATTAAGATTTGCCTTCACTAGACCTAAGGTCCCCAGGCCAACCCCAGAAAAACAAGCCCAGTGGAGACCCCTAATGGGAGCAGCTGAAAGAAGAAGACGTTTGGGAGTAACTGTCAACGAGCTGTGATTGCTTCTTCATAAATGTGTTGTGTTTTGCAGATTTTTGAGGTTAAAAATGATTGCACTGATGTAAAGTTTGCCCTCCCCTGCACTCAGACGAACAGCAGAGGGGGTTTGTGGGAACACCTTTACTGTTGCTGCAGGAGAAAGAACACAGTGGTCATTTATAAAGAACAGGAACACGCATGTGTGGGTGTTCCTGTTTTACTCATAATGTGGGGACATAAGTCACACAGTCCCTTATGGGGACCCCCATATTGAATATCTTTACATTAACATTTGAAATGTCCCATTGAAATGTCCTCTGAAGGGACGGGAACAGGAATGTTTGCAAGTGTGTGTGAGTGGTCTGTATGAAACCAGACGCTGGGCAGGAAATGGAGGCTGGCAGGAAGGAAGTGAGGTGGCTGCTGAGGAAACTCCATAAACAGGAACACGGAGCAGACTGTGTGTCAGTCTCCGTCCAACTCGAACTTGTTTTTCTGCTTTTTTCAATATGTCAAAGACTAAACACGCAAAGAAGCTGTGAGCTGGGTGGAAACTAACAAATGCATTTATCTAAACCCAGTTCCTGTGCTTTAGTTCTGCTTTTTGCTGCTTTACATCTGCGTCATGCTGCGCTTGCTACTTTATATGTTTTAAATATGAAATCAGAAACTGAAGGTGACATGTTGAATTCTTACAAGGTCACACCGTTCAAAATAATCCATATTTATTTTATATTGTGCCGTTAATTAGCCCCTCTGTTAGAAAAAAATGTTTTGGCTCCTGTCTCCTTAAGGCCCCCCCTCCCTAAAAGCCCTCTTTCTTCTGATTGGCCATCTTCTGGAAGCAGAGATTGAAAAACTAAGTTCACCCTCACTGCTTCCACAGGAGGTCAGAGGTCAGCATCAGCCAGGAGCTGCTGATCATCATCAGTGTGAGCTCCTCTATAAAAGCTGCTGGAGCATTCAGGCGTGTGTTAACACAACGCCGCAGTCTTCCCAGGAGTGGACGTCCCAGCAAAGTCAGCCCAAGGTCAGAAACCCAAGAGCTACATCTCAGACTCTACAGTCAGCAGGTTAAAGGTTAAAGTTCATGACCGGACAGTTAGAAAAAGACTGAACAAGTGTGGCTTGTTTGGAAGGGTTGCAGGGGAAAGTCTCTCTTCTCTCTCAAAAGAACATGGCAGCACAGCTTAGGTTTGCAAAGCTGCATCTGAACAAAGCACAAAACTTCTGGGACAATGTCCTTTGGACAGACCAGACCAAAGTGGACATGTTGGACCATAATGCACAGCACCAAACTCAGCATATCAGCACAAACACCTCATAGCAAATGTCAGCACGGTGGTGGAGGGATGATGATTTGGGCTTGTTTTGCAACCATAGGACCTGGGCACCTTGCAGTCATTGAGTCCACCATGAACTCCTCTGTATACTAAATTATTCTAGAGTCAAATGTGAGGACATCTGTCCCACAGCTGAAGCTTGGTCCAAACTGTCTCATGCAACAGGACAACGATCCCAAGCGCAGCAGCAAATCTCCAACAGAATGACTGAAAAAGAAAAGGATCAAGATGCTGCAATGGCCCAGTCAAAGCCCAGACCTCAACCCCACTGAAATGCTGTGGTGGGACCTTAAGAGAGCTGTGTATAAATGAATGAACTGAAGCAACACAGTAAAGAAGAGTGGGTCAAAATTCCTCCACAACCATGTGAGAGACTGATGAAGTCATACAGAAAACCGTTGCTGCAACTTATTGCTGCTGAAGGAGGTTCTACAATCTGCTGGATCATGAGGTGGACTGCAGAGTCCAGAAAAAACTTTTTTACATGACTGTATGAACTGTACCTTCAGCTGCTCCCTTGTATTCTCCCCAAGGGGGCGCCACAGAGGTTTTACGCCTGCTTCAACCTGCCATGGTGAGAGGGACTTGTGCCTCCAGCTGGAATTGAACCAGGGACCTTTTGCTTGCAAGATGAGTGCATAAACCACTGCACTACACTGACTGTATAACACATCAAAATAATCCAGCAGATATAAAAGGAACAAGTTTATTTCTCCTCAAACCAAACGACGGGACTGTTAAATAAAATTCCTGCTTTAGTCCTAATAACACATAACAAAATCAGCTGATCACAGAGCATTTCTGCTTCCCAAAGTCTCCAGTTTTTCCCGTTCAAACACTGGGAACGTATGACATCACACCCTCGGCTCGTAACGTGCCAGCGGCCACTGCCTCTTTCATTTTTCCACTGGGTTTCCATGGAAACCCCCCCTTAGTTTAACCATCATTACCGCCGGCCTGCGGTCTGCACACAGCTGCATGTAATAAAACGCGAAGCTGAAATGCAACACGGCCTGTGAAACACACACGCTGCCTTCACTGACAGGGTATTCCTAATAATCTGTCCACAGTCGTATGTGACGGTCCATCAGATCGGTGATTCTGTGGTCCGAGCTCGTTGGTTAATGTCTTTTTTACACATTAATTCATTTTATTTAAACATAAAGGATGAGCTGCAAACTCAGAGCTTCAACCTGAAACGTTGGATTTATTCGCCGTGTACTGAAACGTTTAGAACCCTGTTTTACAGTTTAAAACTTAAACAACTTTATTCTTGTAAAATCATGTGACTGAAATGTTTGTTCTTTGAAACACTGACTTCATTTTGAAAGCTAAAACTTTATTTTTGAAGAATAAAATCATTATTCCTGAAAGATTCCAGTTTTATTCTGGAATTTCTGGAAACACTGACTTTAAACAACAACAATTATTTTAGAAACTGAACACTTTCTGAAACATGAAGATTTTATTCTGAAATGATTACAGCTATGTTTTTTACATAATCTTCTTTTCTTAAATTCCATCCATCATCTAACGCTTGTCCGGGGGTCCTGGTCGCGGTTCGAGCAGAGAAGCCACCTCCTCCAGCTCTTCAGGGGGGACACCAAGATGTTCCCAGGCCAGCTGGGAGACATAATCTTTCCAGTGTGTCCTGGGTCTGTCCTGGGGTCTCCTCCCAGAGGGACGTGCCCAAAACACCTGAAGTGGGAGGAGTCCAGGAGGCATCCTGATCAGATGAACCACCTCAGTCGGCTCAGAGAGGACAATCCGCCCTTTTCCGGCTGAGAACCAGGGACTCAGACGTGGAGGTGCTGATTCTCATCCCGGGTGCTGCACACTCAGTGACAAACCCGCCCAGTAAGACCTGCAGGTCAGTACTCGATGAAGCCATCAGAACCACATCATCTGCAAACAGCAGAGACCACAGATCATGACACCCTCCGTTCCTGTCCATAAAATTATGAACAGGATCGGTGACAAAGGGCAGCCCTGGTCGAGTCCAACTCTCAGTGGGAACCAGTTCAACTGGTTGTTGTCAGTACGAACCAAACTCTGGCAGTGGTCGTATAGAGACTCGTAGCAAGGATACTCCGTACTCCCGAAGCACGCCCCACATTTAAATAACTATTTATTCAAATCCTCTTTGGTGCGTTGGTGACCGAGTCACAGGGCAGCGATGCATCTGGTGCGGTTGCTTGTCTTCTGCCGCTGGTCTAGTGCGGTTGCTTATCTTCTGCTGCTGGCTAGCAGCTGCGAAAAGATTGCTCCTGTCAGAACATAGCCTCTACACTACCAAGCCTGCAGCAGTGCCTCCTCATGGTAACGAACGGTAGCTAGGTTCACAAGGATCTAGGCTAGACTGCTGGGGATCACGGAGTAGCAAGGACCCTCGAGATGCAGTTTGTAGGCCCACCGGTGTGTGGATAAGTCCTAGCACTCATCAACCTTGCCCCAGCTATGAGTTAAATAGACAAGAGTCGCAGCCCTGTAAGGCAACTTGTCTACAAACAACAAAAAGCTAAGGGTAGATTGGGACTCGTTAATCTTGACAGACAACTCATCTAGTGGATGGAAACCCATACACAAAGTTCCCTGGTCCACCAGGTTGGAGGCTGTGCTGTGGGTTAGCCACCCAATCATGTCAAAAAAGTAGCTACAGAAACAGAAACAAGGAAAACTCAAGAAGCTCTGGGACCGAGCAGATTGGAGGACCCTTGTGACCGCCTTATGTGCCACAGAGCACAAAGAAGATTGATGATTGATGATAATATCCTCTTTTACTATCCACACGTTTGCTCATTTCTATATTTCATCTGTGTGTATCTTACTGTGTAAATAAGATATTTTATAACTGTGAATGTCTGATTTTTGACCACCGTCACTCCTCCTGTGGTTATTCTCTCTGTACAGCTTCTCTAGCTGGACTTTACCCACCGTCAGGCTGTAGTACAAACTTCTTAACTCACTGAACTGAAGTTTGTTACATTTTCATGTCTCTTATTGATAGTTATGTTTATTTATGTTTACTGACCGGGTGTCTGTAATGTGAGTAACTTCCCTCTGTGATTAATAAAGCATTCCGACCTTATTTAACTGATCATGTGACATGTGAAGGTAAGCTGTATGAATGACTACAGTCTTGAAAAATGACTTTACCTAAAAATCTGTTTTATTCCTAAAAGGCAGAAACTTTATTGTGGAAGCGTTTGACTCTTCTGACGGGGCAACGCGATCAACTTTTTCTAACAACACAGGAGACGCAGTGAAGAAGTTTCTGCCAAACTTGCCTGCATCACATTTTATTATTGAGTTTTTTTAATTTTAGTATAGATTAATTTATTCTGCTGTTTTACGCTGGTCCTGTGTACAAATTTCATGTATTTCTGTGTAAACATGTTGGATGTAAGACAAACTAAACTTTAGAAAGAATAATTCTAAAACATTTATGTCTTTAAACACTCTTTAGGCTTTACTCATCAAGCATGGTTATCGAAACTTTATTTTAAACTAAAACAGCTTGAGGGCGGCGGCAGCGCGGTGGAACAGTGGTTAACACTATCACCTCACAGCAAGAAGGTCTGGGTTCAAATCCAACAGCTGTGGGTTCTCTCAGTGCCCCGGCTTCCTCCCACAGTCCAAAGACATGCAGACGTTACCTGGTGATTCTAAACTGACCGTAAATGTGACTGTCTGTCTGTGTGGGACAGACTGGTTACCTGTCCAGGGTGTACCCCGCCCTTTGCCCCATGACAGTTGGGATAGGCTCCAGTGACCCCTGTGACCCGAAACTGGATAAACAGAAGATGATGATGGAGTTGTTGAGGGTCTGCAGGAGTTCTCGAGTTCTTCGAAAAAGACGTCATTCTAGAATCAGAACAACTTTATTTCATGTCGTTCTTGAACTCAAAGTTAACTTTTTACAACTATTGTCTAGTAATTTATTCTTCAGTTTTGTTACACTGTGAATTCATGTTGGAAAAATATTTTCATTTTAAAACACTAACTTGAAATTCTTTTTACAGCTTTACTTTTTTAACAACTTTATTCTCATTAGACTCCGATTTTATTCCAAAAAACATCAGAACTTCATTATTAAAATACCAGAAATATAGTTTTAATTTATTAAATCAGTTCTGAATGGATTTTTCTGAACAAATTAAATAAATCAATTGAACATTTTGCTTGATAAACTTTTCAGTCTTGATGAGGATATTCTTAAAATAGAAAAAGTGTTGATTAATAATAATAATAATAATGATAATTTGAAGAAGTCCTTATTAAACCTGATGTCTTTACTCTTTAAAGACGTGGACTTTGGTCGGATGATCACACTGAACCATGAAGACACGTTTGCAGAGAAAACAGATTTATTTACGGAGCTGTCGTGAGACGAGCGTTACATAACAAGAAGGAATAAAGTTTTTCTGCCTCTACAGATGAGGAACAGATTACATAACAAAACCAGAGATGGAGAATTCAAAAAGTAAGCAGCCGACACACAAACCACACACTGATGTCACCGTAACACCGGAGACCGAAATGAACGAGACGATTTACAGGCTCAGAGGAAATCAGCTGGTGTACCTTAAACATCAGGAATCGGCGTCTGAAGTCCTGAGAGATGAAACGTTGTCTCGTTAACCCAGGAGCCCAAAAACGGTCTCACAAGGTTCGTCTGAATGAGTTTGCTCGATCCCGTCTATTCTAATATCATGTCCAGTTTGCTACTCAGTGCACAGAAGACCATGTTGTGGAAACCTGGAATTCTCAGTCATCTGCAACCGAACCAAAACAGGATGGAGGTTCAGGTCCACCGTGTTCCTCGGATCTCACCAGGTTGGCCGACCGTCATTGAAACAGCAGGAAGTTGCTTAATATCTTTTTTAATCTGTTCTCTGGACCACAAACAAAAAAAAAACCCCACCACAGCTGATCGACTGACAAACATTTAACTGTCTTTAACTGAGACCTCAACACAGTTCACTCACAGTTCGACATCTAGTGGGCGTTACAGGAACTGCAGCTCCGTCGTGAGGGCCGCTCACTGGATGGCGTCACATTAAAGTTTATCAGGATATGTGCGAGCATTAAACCATCGCTGTCATGAGAAAAACAGCCAAAAACAATAATGGTGAACAGAGTTCTTAAAGATTAACTCCTGCAGGTTTGAACCCACAGAGGCTCAAGGTGCCAAAAGTCACAGAAAAGCTGTGGATCAATACTCTTTATACAATAATCATACGCAACAATAATACAAACATGTTCAATAGAATCAGCATCTTTCATAAACCATAACAAAAGCTCAAAATAAGAAGATAATGAGAAGAGAGCTGGACTGGTAATCGAGTCTACATCGGTGATTTTTCCACCGGAGGGGAAAGTGCTCTCCAGTGTTGTTGGACCGAGACCGAATAGGAACAGGAAAAGGAAGAGGAAGAGGGAACTATGGTCTGAAATAAACAAAAGGAACGAGACTTCGGGAGCTGGCAGCTGATCCCAAGAACATGAGTTTCCAAGAATCAGAGTGGGAACAACTGAGTCAAGAGGCCGACTCAAACCCGAAGACTTCCTCCTCTCCGCCGCCCACTCACAAAGGGAAGTGCAGTTACATAAAAGTGTCTGAAAGTCTCCGTCCACAGCAGCTGAAAGGTTTCTGACAGGTTTCTCTGATTCCTGTAAAAACTGAGCTGACATGAGGTCACATGTCGGTGCATCTGCTTGTTTACTGGATCAGGTTCAGGGTAGCTTTGCATGATACCCTGATCAAAATAAACAGAGGTGGAGCTTGTAGGTTCCCCAAAATGTTGGGAATTTGGCAGAGGTTTTACATTGGATGCCCTTCCTGAAGCAACCCTCCATGATAGTAGGGACTTGTGCCCTCAACTAGAATCAAACTGGGACCGTTTTTGTAAGGCCAATGTGTAAACCACCACATGGAGACACAGCTCAGAGGCGAATAAATAATGGAGTTGATCTACAGCCAGAAGTTTCTGGAAGAATTCCTTACATTTGATAGATGGGACAAAGTTGGACATTTGGACAAATTGGACAAACACCACTGTTGTTGTGGTAAGGAGAGCTGAGCGTGTCGATTTAGCAGTCGAGCTACATTCCTAGCCTCACCTGTGGTCACGGGCTCTGGCTAATGACTGGGTGAAGAATGAGATTAGATACGAGCGTCAAAAGGCTCAGACTGGAGATGGGATGAGGAGCTCAGGGTCGAGCTGCTAATCCTCCACATCAAAAGAAACCAGTCGAGGTGGTTCAGGCATTAGACCAGGTTGCTCCTGAGTGCCTACTAGGTGATGCGGTTCTGGCACGTCCTACTGGGAGGAGGCCCCGGGTACCCTGGACACACTGGAGAGACTGCATCTCTCAGCTGGCTTGGGAACATCTTGGTGCCCCCCCTAGAAAACCTGGAGGAGGTGGCCAGGGAGAGGGAGGTCTGGGCATCGCTTCTTAGAGCGCTATCTCCGTGAGCCAGACCTGGATCAGCAGCAATGAGCTAGGTGGATGGACGCTCACATATCAAGCTGGAATAGGAAGAATTAGTAGGCATCGTCTTGATCTTCTCAATCCAATTTATGCATTGATAAGAGGGAGTTTTAACCCTTGTCCTGCCAGCTATACGACCAGCTAAACGACCGGCAGTGAATGAAAACACCGGACGTGATCAATATATAGATGACCAGCAATACACAAAACTTATCTGGGACATCAATATATTGATGTCCAGAGTACTAGGGTTAAGCCTTGGTGAAAGAGACCCTCCAGCCTGGATTAAAGATCAGTACAACTCTGGGATGAGCCAAAAGGTTTCCAACTGGAGGTCTCTTCCTTTCAAACGGGAGTTCTTCCTTCCTACAGTCACCAAGTGCTGCTCATAGGGGATGGTGTGATTGTTGGGGTTTCCTCTCTGATACTGTAGGATCTTTACCTTACGGTGTGAAGCAGCTTGAGGAGACTTTTGTTGCAAATTGGCGCTTTACGAATAAAACTGAATTTGAACCGTGGCTCCTGAACAAAAATGTTCTGACTGGAAAGAAACGTCCCAAAGGTTCTGGTCAAAGCGCCAGAATCAGAAGTCCAGCTTTTTGAAAAACTAGCCTGCAGTTGAATCTAAATAACTTTATGTGTCTCTGAACATGTCAGAGATAGCACGGGGCTGAAAACTAAAGAATGAATGAATAACATCTTCGAATGATGACTCAGCAGTGGGTTTTTCCATCGAGCGGTCCATAGGGCTCTCCAAAAAGTCTCTGCAAGGACACGTGCCGAAAAGCGAAACTGCCTCTAACGTGACGAGTTCAGGCATTCATAGGTTTCAGATACTTTTAAACAGATGCTTTCTTTGTAAACACTAGTGTGTCGGAGTTTACGACCGGAACGTTTTTTCAATTTGGAAAAAGCGGAGCAGAGCGTTTTCATAGGGAGCAGTAATAAAGACTCATCCAGAGAGAGAAGGGAGTGTGAACCTCCCACGCTCTGAGGAGTCCTGTGAAGGCAGCAAGGCCAGCAGCTCAGATTTTCCTTAAACAGGCATTTTGGCTTCTGCGATCGCGGCCGCGGAGAGGAAGTGGCCGGCCGCCACGGTTAAGAGGAAACACCGTGACTCAACCGTTTCAGTGGATTTCCCCATCGGGTCGCCGCCGCTGTTAAGAGCGTCACATACGGGACGTCAGCACAGGTCTCAACCCTTTTTCTTACTGTGGCCAAATCAGTCAATCATCTGCGGTCACCATGGAAAATGTTGATACATTAAAGACGACTTTGGACCAGAAACAAACATGGTTAATCCAGTCTGGGTCAAATAAAGTTTCCTGAGTCTGGAATGAAGCTGTAGCTTCGACAGAGGATACAGAAAGTGAACACAGCCTACCTTTAATGTGACCTTTAACCTGTACAGTTCAACTGAAAAAGAAACTAATAGAGTGTTTGGGTACACACCTGCCACCAGTTACAGTGACTCTGATTAATAAAGTTCAGCTGTTCATAGGATTTTCCTGACAGTGACTCAGTTCCTACAGTAAAAGCCATGGTTCACAGAGAGCTGACAAAACATCAAACATCTGATTGTTCAAAGGTATCAGTCAGGAGAAGGGGACAAAACATTCCCACAGCATTACATATACCATGGGACACAGTGAAGACAGTCATCAAGACGTGGACAACATATGGAACCACAGAGATGTTACTGAAAACTGGACGTCCCTCCAAAACTGATGAAAAGACCAGATGAAAACTGGTCAGGGAGGCCAAGAGGCCTACAGCATCACTGAAGGAGCTGCAGGAACTTCTTACAAGTCCTGGCTGTGTAGAACATGTGAGAACAATCTCCTGTGTTCTCTGTTAGAAAGCTGAAGCTGAAGAGGAA
>VUQH01046769.1:11768-22501 GCA_015106775.1 Etroplus canarensis
CTTTTCTCACAGCTGAGGAGCACCAGCAGGCTCAGTGCTTTTCCTTCCTTTCTTTTTTTGGCTAATTAAAGATAAAAGTTAACTTAATTTTCCTGATTGCTTCTTCTTTATATATATATATATATACTTGGCAATAGACTGAGCATCAAACCAATTATAAAGCAAGCCTT
Source organism: Etroplus canarensis (assembly GCA_015106775.1). NCBI lineage: Eukaryota > Metazoa > Chordata > Actinopteri > Cichliformes > Cichlidae > Etroplus > Etroplus canarensis. The sequence goes on from VUQH01046769.1 coordinate 11,939, forward strand.
CAGAGAAACTTGTCTCGTCTGCTGTATGAGGATTTGAAATTCTGACTGCCTGGTTGAGTTTTTTGAAATCGGTGTTGTGTAGTGGTTTACGCATTCGCTTTATAAGCGAGAGGTCCCTGGTTCGATTTCCAGGTGGGGACACAAGCCCCTCTCATCATGGAGGGCTGCGTCAGAAAGGGCATCTGGCGTAAAACCTCTGCCAGTGCAGATGCAACCCTCGGGGAGAATACAAGGAAGCAGCTGAAGGTACATCAGGTACACAAATGTGACACAGGGCAGCACATTATTTCTGATTAAATATTCTGACACCCCCCACCCTTCTTAGTATAGCCACCCCATTTAAAAATCCTGGATACGCCCCTGTTGGGAAGGTCCAAGAGGTGAGACTAACCAGTACAGTAAGGCCATACAGTCTTGCCAAAGCAGACGTCAGCCAATGACTACAATTGAATCCATATGTATAATTAATACTTACCTCTGTCATAATGTTGGTGTTTTATGTCAGTGACTTATCCATGCTGTTTCATAACCCTCTTCGTGTTCCCATGGATGCATTTCTGTGTGCTAAAGCACACCTTATTAGAAAATACGTTGGCCTAGAATTCATCAGACAAGCTTAAACACACTCAGAAGTGGATAAAAGAGGACTGGATTTCATTCAGTTCAATTCCATTTTATTTACAATTCACAATAGTTCAAGGTGCTTTATATCCTCTACAGCATGACATCTGTACCAGATGCTGCTACTGAGCATTGCGCAACATGATCACTAAGTCAGTCTATAGATAGATAGATAGATAGATAAGCTTGGGATCAGCACTAGGAGTACACTCCCAACTGTTTTGAGACGTGCTGCATCAATGCAATTCAAGATGAGTTAGTACTTTTTATTAAAAATTAAAAAATCTCTGACTTTCAACATTTAAAATATATAAATAAACATTGGTTTATGGGATTTGCAAATCATTGCATTGTTTTTATTTACATTTCACACAATGTCCCAACCTTTATGTATGTGTGTGTGTCTGTGTGTGTGCAATCTTCATGACTAATATTGTTATGCATTTATGACATATGACACATGCATTCCAAACACTGTTTCATCAGTCAGGACTGCTCCTGACAATCTTCCTCTGGTGTATATGAGACACCACTGATGTTCCAAGAAGAAACCTCAACAATCAGACCCCTATGACACGGGTCTCAAACCCACAGCTTTTTGCCCATCTCAGGTGTCTCCCTTCAGCTTTGACAAAAAAACAACAGTACAGTAATATTTTTTTAGATATTTTTTATTTTATTAACCATGGCTTTATATATATATATTTTTAAACTAAAATTGAGGTAGAGTGGGTCTTACAACAGGAAGGTTGGCAGTTTGATCCCTGGCTTCTCCAGTCTACATGTCATACTGTCCTTGGTCAAGACATTAAACATCAAATTGATCCATCGGAGTGTGAATGTGTGTGTGTGAACGAGTGAATGAGGCTTGTAGTAAAAAGCACTTGAGTGCTCAGTTAGAGTAGAAACACATAATGGTAAATGGACTGGTACTTATATAGCGCTTTTCTACTCTAACTGAGCACTCAAGTGCTTTTAACTACAAGCCTCGTTCACTCGTTCACACACACACACATTCACACTCTGATGGATACATCGGGAGCAATTTGGGGTTCAGCGTCTTGCCCAAGGACACTTCGGCATGTAGACTGGAGAAGCCTGGGATCAAGCCGCCAACCTTCCTGTTAGAAGACGATCCGCTCTACCTCCTGAGCCACAGCCGCCCCAATATATATAAGCCATTTAAAATGTGTGATGGGCTACATCTATCACCTGGCACTTTATTGTAATAATTTTCCAAACCTCAATAGTAGTGGCTAGCATGGATGTACACACATAGGGGGCTAGATTGAGGCACTCTAACTACTGACTCCAAACCCAGAAAAGTCATGGAGGGAAACAGAATTCAGCAGTGCATGAGCAGATTTGTTTGCTTTCATTGCCATCACTGGTGGATTTTCAGTACGATTGATCTTACTTTAGTCTAAATTCAACCAAAACTGACCTAACATTTAACGTTTAACATTTATTAGGCAGTTTTATTTCATTGTATTGTATGTTATTTATTAAATTAAGCTATTTTTAATTCAATTGCACAAACACAGGTAGGACTCTATGGTCTCCATGGCAACTCTCTTTCAAGGTAGGCTAAACATCTATTCAGGCTGGAGCCCATACCAGATGTCACAGGGCAAGAGGTTGGGTACTCCCTGGACAGGTCACCAGTCTATCACAGGGCTAACACGGAGAGGCAATCATTCACACTTGTAGCCAATTTAGAAAATGAGTTAACCTAACAAGCCTCTCTCTGGAATGTCAGAGAACCCACAAAGAAGCAGCCCCAACCAGCCAGCAGATTTGAACTCAAGACCTCCTCGGTATGAAGCAACAGTGCCAACCACTGAACTACCGAGCCGCCTGTAGCCAAGATGTGCTAATAGATTGTTTTTTTCCTTGAGTTCACAATTGTGCAGTTATGTAGGGAATGAAAATAATTGTTTTTTGTTCCATAATGTAATAAAAATGCAAAATTAAAGAAATACATAATCATCAGAATCAGAATTCTTTATTATCCCGAGGGGAATATTATATTACAGATGCTCCATTAAATAAATATATGTCTTCTCTCCCACCCCTAGTCTGTGTCTTTCTTTGCTCTCCTTTCTCTCTTCTCTTTCCTCTCACCCCAACCGATGGCTGCCCCTCTCTGAGCCTGGTTCTGCCGGAGGTCTCTTCCTGTTGAAAGGGAGTTCTTCCTTCCCACAGTCGCCAAGTGCTGCTCACAGGGGATCGTTTGATTGTTGGGATTTTCTCTCTAACACTGCAGGCTCTTTACCTTACAGTGTGAAGCACCTTGAGGTGACTTTTGCTGTGAATTGGTGCTATATAAATAAAATTGAATTGAACTGAATTAAAAGATAAAATGTGAAGATAAAATTAAATAAACCCTATATACAAGAAAGTGCAATATGTAGCATAAGTACTCCAAAGTTAAACACTACTATATACAACATTTACATGATATGGCAATACAAAATATTCTAGGTGTCATAGGGAAGAGTTACAGAGTGTGATGTCACAGGTAGGAATGATTTCCTGTGGTGTTCTGTGGAAGATCATGGTTGAATGAGTCTGCTGCTGAACGTGCTCCTGTGTCTGTCCAGTGCATCATGGAGAGGGTGTGAAGGATTGTCCAATATTGTCCTTAACTTGGACAGCATCCTCCTCTATGACACCACAGTCAGAGAGTCCAGCTCCACACTCACGACGTTACTGTCCTTGCAGATCAGTTTGTTGAGTCTGTTGGTGTCCACTACTCTGCCTGCTGTCCCAGCACACTACAGCATAGAGGATGGCACTGGCTACCACAGACTCAATAGCCCACTGAATGGTCTTCTTCTTCTTCTTCTTCTTCTTCTTCTTCTTCTTACGGCTGCTCCCATTAGGGGTCGCCACAGAGGATCATTGTTATGAATTCGCATATTTGATTTGGCAAAATTTTTACACCAGATGCCCTTCCTGACGCAACACTCCCCATTTACTCGGGCTTGGGACCGGCACTAGGAGTATGCTGGCTTGTGGGCCCCTGTGGCTGGGTTACTGAATGTGGTAAAGATTTTAATTATTTACACATATTAAATGGTAAATGGACTGGTACTTATAGAGAGCTTTTCTACTCCAACTGAGCACTCAAAGTGTTTTTTACTATAAGCTTCATTCACACAGCACTTTATTCTATACCTTTAAGCACATTTAACTATCAGCAGTTTGGGGTTCAGTTTCTTGCTCAAGGACACTTTGCCACATAGACTGGAGAAGCCAAGCACTTGGTGACAGTGGGAAGGAAGAACACCCTTTCAACAGGAAGAGGTCTGGTTGTGCACCCTCTATTTACAAATCCTGGACAGTTTTGCTGACCTTTTATATTTCTTATATTTTTAAAAAATATGGGTGCAGATTGTGGTTGTATTATAACAGTATGATTTGGGTTGGAAAATAAACATTGCTTACAGTTAAAATGCTAAATGTTAAATCTATCAGGAGCATTATTTACCCTGACTGCCTATCACAAAACAGTATTGCTGTGCATTTTTTTAAATGGAAAGCAATGCAGAAAAATGAATAAATGTTTACGTTCAAGAATTAAATCCATTTAGTAGTAATTATGACTGTAGCAAAGGTGACATACTCAGTACTTTTCATTATGCTAACGTATCCCTGGTTCTTTTATTTGCATGTCTTCCTCACTTTTTTTCCTCCCAGTGAAAATGTAAAGATGTCAAACATTCTACTGATTAAAGTTTATGTGGGAATTTGCCTGGGCAGCCAATAGCATAGGAGGGGTTGTGGGAATTGCAGAGGCTACAGAGATGCACTTGTGTGAAATTTTCGAAAAAGCCAATAACATGCCGTCCAATAGAAATGCTAAAACTATCGTGGTTGAAAAGTTGATTTGAACAGGAAAAGGAATGACAGTGGGGTTCACCATGATGGGAAGGAAGCGTGGGGAAAAAAGAACTCATAGGCAGGTGGTTCAGGCATCTGACCAGGATGCCTCCTGGCCACTTCCTAGGTGAGATTTTTTGGGTATGTCCTACCAAGAAGAAGCCCTGGGGCAGACCCAGGACACACTGGAGAGATTACATCTCTTGGCTGGCTGGGGAACGCCTCTGTTTTCCCTCCAGAAGAGCCGGAGGAGGTGGAGTCTCTGCTTAGACTGCTGCCCACAGGACTCGAACCTGGATAAGTGGAAGAAAATGGATGGATTGAAAATAGCAGATAGGCTATATAGGCTGTGGCTCTGAAGGTGTTGAGGGTCGTTGGGGGCTCAATCCTCAGCTCCTCCGGTCTATGTTCCAAACTGTCCTTGGGCGAGATACCAAACCTCAAACTGCTCCTGATGCATCCATCAGAGTGTGAGAGTGTGCGTGACAGTTAAAAACACTAAAAGGCACAGAATAAAGTGAATAGGTGAATGAGGCTTGTAGTGAAAAGCTCTTTGAGTGCTCAAAGTAGAAAAGCACTATAAAAAGAATAGTCCATTTCCCATTTAGAGGTAAGTCACAGGTAAATTGATTAACATAGCCATTTATAGTATAGTTATTACTACTGTTAATTTTAATCATCATGCATCTTTTCTTTAGAGCCTTCTAAATCACGAATCAGTGTTATTTGTAATCATTTTTCTGGCCTATTTATTCATGCACATACATGTGTACGTCAACAGTCAAATAAAAAGCAAAAACCAACTGCTGTGATGCTGGAACACTTTGCATTTTAATGACTTTATATTTTCTAATGTGTTAGATTTATCACATACAACACAATGGCACATTACACTGCATCTCGCCATGTAACTGTGAGCCATTGTATTATCTGTCAAACCTTATACACAACACTACAAAGTAAGCCCTGTGAGAATGCACATACAGCCTGTGGTCATGTGTGGAGGTGCAGCTCGTATCCATCACACCAGCTGACAAAAGACTTCTGTGCAGGGTACACCTGTGCTTCCTCACTCTTTGCTCCTCAAGAAGCCTCCTCTCTCCTCGTCCCCTCGAAGGGTAAGGTGGAATTCGGAGCTCTTTCACGATGGTCGGTAAAGGGAGGAGGCAGAATAAAGAGAAGCACTCGCTATAATTTTAATCTGTGAAGGGTTTTAACTTTAGTTTTTCACCCCAAGAAATACAGCTAATGCAGGATATTAAAACCCTGCTGCCCAGGGTCATAACCCAGCAAACGTTCTAGCGTTTGTCAGGGTCCCCTGCCCTCCGGGTCAGGATCTGCCTCCCCTCTCTTTAATTTCTCCTCTCGCTCTCTCTCTCTCTACTCGTCACCACAGCTTTTAAGCCCTGCAGTTTCCTCCATACTTTGTCTGAACGTAGCTACTGGTAGAGTAGTAAGCCAGGCCAGGTTGGTTTAAGTCCAGTTTGTGATCTTGTCTAGTGAACCTACAGATGCGCTTTCTGTGTTCTGCTCAGCACCACCTGCTCCACACCTGCACCTGCCAAGTATCCTGCCTGACCTAATCTCACTCCTCACGGATTAAGCCTGTCACTAAAGACGCTCTGGTACCCAGCATAAGGACCTGCATTGCCTCCCTAGTCTCAGACCCAAACTTAACCTCCAGCCGGCTCTCCACTTGATTGGACCTGGTCTGTGCACCTTCCTGTCCGGAGACACAAGGACCCACAGCAAAACCCAGGCCTCACTGCACCTGAAAGACTTTGCACATTCTCTCTTTGAACTTGTTTATCATTAAAACTTGCAAACTAATGTCACAGTGTTCTGTCTGCCTCTGGGTCAACACCACAACCCTGACAACATTGAATAACTGTCACCTGCCAGTTTTTTTGTCGACGTCTAATCATGGTTGAAAAATAGTTCCAAAATGAAAGCTGAACGGACGTCGCGGACATTCTCTCCAATAGGGTCAAATGGAGGTAATTGTTCAGAATCAGAATCAGAATACTTTATTAATCCCCGGGGGTAAATTGCTGAACACTGCCTTGACGTCGTTGTTAGATTTTCGAGCAGAAGAAAGTTTGTGTTCAAGAATTGTTTTCTACTTTCTGTTTATCGATCAGAATAAAGCCAAAATAACAGAACATTCTCAGTAGAAAGAATGAGCAGGTGGAAAAAAACACCTCTCTCTACAAGTGGTTCAAATTAATGACCTCCAACTTCTAAGCCCATTTCTTATCCTACTGAGCTAGATGGTTTCTTGTTAACAGTATAGCATCCTTGGACTTACAATGATGACATTAGGTACAGAAAGGCAACAGTTCCAATAGTCTAAATTCACCATGTAAACTGAAACGTGGACTCATCTGACCCCAGCACATGGTTCAACAGTCATCTGGTGCATCTGAGATGAGGCCTAGAGAACTTGGTGGCGTTTCAGCATAGAGTCGATGTATGTCTTCCTCCTCTCATAAAACAGACTCAAGTTTGATTTCTAGATCCAGCATTGGACAGTGTTAAGTGATACTCCCAAGCCCAGGTGGATATATTTGTGATGATGGTTTCAAGGCAGTGTCATCCAAGCCTTAAAAATCCCATGCATTTATCATCGGCTTCCCTTTATACATTGAGATATCCTGGAATTCTCTCAATCTTTTCACAATACTCTGCACCGTAGCTGCTGAAAGACCTGAATTCTCCGTAATCTTTGCATTGAGAACTGTTCCTTGACTGAATGACTGAAAATTCTCTCATGGATTTTGGCAGAAAGGACTTGAGCCCCGACCAATCCTTGCAAAGCCTGAGCCTTTGATAGGTGCTACTTTTACACCTAATCACGGTGCCTCTCCTGCTCCCAGTTAGCCTGTTCTGAGCATTTTTCAGTATTATTCTAACTCTGTCCCCACTTTTGTTCAGTGTGTCACAGCCAACAAATTCTAAATCTGTGTATATTCACAAAATGGAATTAGGCTGGTCAGTAAAACTACTGAAAACCTCTTGCTTTTGTCAGTAAAGTAACGGTTCACATGAATGAATATCACTTTTTTATTGCATGTTTTATGGAAATAGGTTTTTTTGTACTGGGTGCTGAAAAGACTTCTTGTAATGGAACTGGGCTAAAAAATGTGCTGTTTTTCTTAGTCACCTCTATTCTATTTTTAAATTTGCCTTTTTCACCTCTTACTAACATGATACAACCACATCATTTCCTTATAGAAACTGACTCATCTTCCTCTTCATGTATCAGTCTAAAACTACACCAAAATCCTTCAAGTACTGAATCAAGAGACCAGCCAGTTCTTGTTCTCAGAATGCAGAACATCACAACCTTGTGATTTAAGCTTCTAAGGGCCAACTCCCCTCACTGTCTTTGTCACACACTACTGCCTTTGGGTGGTTCTGAGTCCATAAAGCTTGCTCCATCAATGGCTGCTCTGTGTGTTGTAAGCTCCTCTGGAAACCCCCAACACTGATAGAGGCTGCCACTCTCTGACAGCCGGTTGTCAGTGACAACCATAAACCTCAAATGCACCTAAATGGAATGCTTTCATGAGGACTAAATGGGCCTATCAACAAAAAAGAGCGAGTGATCAGTGTGTGTGTGTGAGTGTGTGTGTGTGCACGGCTGCGTGTGAGAGCGAGACGGAGTAAAAGAAAAAATGAGAGAGATGCTGTAAATGGGAACAAACAGAGGGAAAATTCAAAACACATGGCTCTGCGGTTTGGAGAGGAGATTTTTATGTGCCGCAGAGAAGTTGTAACAGGAATGTGGTGTGACTCCCATCATATGGAATGAAAACACTGAAGCGGTGCCAGCAGGGTGGATATAGGGTGATCTGCTGTGGCTTACAGCAAAGTCCTCGTCATCACGACTAGGTGATGTACTGCCGCAGCGTAAACATGAGAAACATGAGTCACACGGCTGGACGCAATTCGAAGGCAGACAGAGAATTACATGATTTCACACAGGGGGGAGTGGATTTGCCAAAGATACTGTAGCAGCTTGTGCAAAATATGAAGCGACTACAAGTAGAGCCGGAGCATTCAGCTCTTCCAAGGAACATATTTTTGCGCCATTGTGTCATTTCTAGCAGTTATTTGTCAGATCAACTGATTGTGGATAGTGGATTTGTGCTGGATTCATGTTTATCCATTAGCCCTCTGTTTTCCCACCATCCAATATTCATGCTATGCATATTGACTGTCACTATCACTTCTCTCACTCTGCCCCTTCTTATTGATTTCCAAGTCCACTGATGCCCGAATGAAGGATGTAATGAAAGGTAAATAACCTCGCAAACCAAATTTCTCGTTCCCATACAATAGGATGGCCTGCATCAGTCTCATTTAAAGGAACAGTTCAACAAAGGCAGATGAGAGCTATTTGGTGCAGATGTACCAACGCATTCTTATTCTCAGGGCATCAAATGCTGGTGTTTTGTCAAAGCCACTGGTGTCTCCATAATATGCAGTCTGCATAACGAGGCACGAGGGGCGGTGTTGGAGTAAATCACAAGACTGTTTGGGAGCTCACAGTTTGCATGCGAGCTTTGCTGTTCCACTGAGCTTCTTTACACTACTTGTTCAGTTTAAGTAAAGTTCATGATGTGGGTATCCCTGAGAGGCTATACACTTACTGATACTGAAGGTTACCCAGTGCATTAAACTGTTATGTTGGCCAAGAGCCCATATGTGTGTTGAGCCCAGTTAGACTGACCTCAGTGTACTGTACAGTGGATATAGACAGTCTACCTATCCCTGTTGAAATCCCAGGTTTTTCTGATGTAGACACGACACCATGATAAATAATGCTGAAACTTCTTCCACCTTTAACATGACCTATAACCTTTACAATTCTACTGAAAAAGAAACAAATCTATCAAGGGGAGAGTGCAAAAAATAAAAAAAAATGTACAAAAATCTTTTAGCATAAGTGTGCACACTCTAACACTAATACTTTGTTGAAGCACCTCTGAATAAGCCCCAAAAAGTTCCAGCTGCCCCAGAAGGATTTTCCTGACAATAACTCAGAGACATGCTACAGCAAATCTGTGGTTGATAAATCATTAAATGGTAAATGAACTGGTACTGATTTTGGTGATTTTCCACTCTAACTGAGCACTCAAAGCACTACAACAATCACGCACACATTCACACGCTGATGGATGCATCGGAAGAAATTTGGAGTTCAGTGTCTTGTCCAAGGACACTATGGCATGTTGACTAGAGAAGCCAGGGATTAAACCACCAACTTTGCTGCTGGAAGACGACTCACTCCACCTCTTAAACCACAGCCATTTGATCAAAGGAACCTTATTGTTCAAAGGTATCAGTCAAGAGAAGGGTACAAAAATTCCCACAGCACTACATATACCATGGGAAAAAATGAAAACAGTCAACAAGAAGTGGAGAAAATATGGAACCACAGTGATGTTACGAAGAACTGGACGTTCCTCCAAAATCGATGAAAATACAAGATGAAAACTGGTCAGGGAGGCTGCCAAGAGGCCTAAAGCATCACTGAAGGAGATGCAGAATTTTCTGGAAGTACTGGTTGTGTAGTACATGTTACAACAATCTCCTGTATTCTCCATATGTCTAGACTATGGGGTAAGGTCACAAGAAGGAAAACCATTCAGGCCTGGTTAAATTGTGTGAAAAATGTGTTATAGTCTGATGAAGCCAAGGTTGAACTTATTGGCCAGCCCTGCCCCAAAAAGTATGTTTCCAAATCAGAATCAGAATCAGAACACTTTAACCGAACCACAGGGGCCACATGCAAGTGTACCCATAGTGCCAGTCCCAAGCCCAGGTAAATGGGGAGGGTTGTGTCAGGAAGGGCATTCGGCATAAAATCTTTGTTAAATCCAAATTTGGATTCATAATACAACCTGAATTCCAGAAAAGTTGAGACGTTCTTCAAATTTGAACAAAATGAAAACTAAAAGACTTTCAAATCACATGAGCCAATATTTTATTCACAGCAGAACATAAATAATATAACATATGTTTAAACTGAGAAATATTACGATTTTATGC
>VUQH01046777.1:0-12241 GCA_015106775.1 Etroplus canarensis
GATTCATCAACAGCAAGTGAAGTTTCAGCAACAACTGGAGGATCAGCAACTTCTGAGTCATCTTCAACTGAGCCATTAACAACAACTGGAGATTCAACTGCAACTGGGGTATCAACAACAACTGGAGCGTCAACAACGACAGGTCCTGCAACAACTGGAGGTTCAACAACAACTGGAGCTTCAACAACAACTGGAGCATCAACAACTACAGGTCCTGCAACAACTGGAGGTTCAACAACAACTGGAGCATCAGCAACTACAGGTCCTGCAACAACTGGAGGTTCAGCAACAACTGGAGCATCAGCAACTACAGGTCCTGCAATGACGGAAGGTTCAACAACAACTGGAGCATCAACAACAGCAGGTCCTACAACAACTGGAGTTTCAATAACAACTGGAGCATCAACAACTACAGGTCCAATAACAATTGGAGCATCGACAACTACAGGTCTTACAGTGACTGGAGGTTCAACAACAGCTGGAGCATCAACAAGTATAGGTCCTGCTACAACTGGAGCTTCAACAACAACTGGAGCATCAGCAACTACAGGTCCTGCAATGACTGGAGGTTCAACAACTGCGGCCTCGACCACAAGTGGTGGAACAACAGTAGCTGCTGCTACAACAACAACAACAACAACAACAATTACCACTACAACAACAACCACAGTAGCTCCCAGACCAGTTGTTGTTGTTGCAGCAGTTTTGGTCACACCCTTTGTCCCTGCGCTCAAAGACAAGAACAGTCCAGAATTTAAGAAACTTGAGGCACAAGTAGTAGAAGTTGTGAGTAAAATGCTGCAATGTCCTTTTCAGTGTGTTGAGTAAAATAGCTGTTTTTAACAAAATTGAATTCACTTATATTTTTCTATTTTTTTGCTTCCCACAGTATGTTGTCATCTACAGAAGTCGATATGGTAACCTTTTTGAACGTGTTATTGTCATAGGGTTTAGGTAAGATTGTAGACTTTTTGCTTTACTTTGTTCCGATAATCTCAGTCGTACTACATAATTGTACTACTGATGGATTTAAGGTTAATTGAGGTTTTTTCTGTTTTTATTTAGGGAGGCTATTGCCCGAACACGAGCATCTAATACTGAAGCAGAGGTAGAAGTTGTGTTTAGCAGCAATGCAACATCTCAAGAAATCCCCCAGGCTGCAGATGTTGCAAAGACCTTAGTGGAGGCTGTGTCTAATCCCAACAATACATTCAACCTCAGTGTTGACGCCACATCTGTACAAGTTATCCGTAAGTTGAAGTCTGAAAGAGACACACACTTAATTCCCCAAGGCCTTACAAACAAGGAAATAAACCCATTTGTATTTATATAAATGTCTGTATCATCTTCTGTGTATTTATTCATTTTTTTATTTAGTTGGTTTGCTCAAATAATGCACATAATTATTTAGAAAAAAATGATGATATTTGATTTCCTCTTAAATTTTATCTGAATATAATAATCCTTTATTATTATTAGGTGTATACTGCATTACAATATTGTTAAATTTAGGATGAGTTTAAAGGAGGCTTTCCCCCTCCTTTTTGCAGGGCTTTTTTCAGTCCTTTCATGATCTTTTCACAAATTTATGTGCCAGATGCTATACATTCATAATTATACCACAAAGTATGAAATGAAAAATGTTAGCAAGAGTACTTTAAATGAGTTTTTTTTTGTTAAAAATAACAGTTTCCAGTATATTTTACTAACAAATAAGTGAGATTCAATCATATTCATTCTTGCTCATTTTTGTCTTTTACAGAAACTACTACAACTACAGCCCCCACTGTCAATAACACAGCAAATACAACTATTGCTGCTACAACTATGAATACAACAATTACAGCAACCAGTGCTGCAACTGCACATATCAGTACTACAACTACTTCCTCACTGAATACAACTACAAGTACCAGGAATACAACCGCTGCAACAGGAGTTGCTACTACTGCTACAACACCTGTTACAACCACAACTACAACTGCTGAGCCAGTTACAATAAGGCTATTACAATTCAGATCTGTTGGCGAGACATTTACAACTGACTTGCTCAATTCATCATCTGCAGCATTTAGACAACGAGCCTCACTGATAGAAACAACAGTAAGTATCTTTCTTGAAGTCAAACAATACTTAAACATTGGCATTCTTAATTGCAAAATTTTACAAGATTATCCAATGTAACAGTATTTCTGCAGCATGCCACATTGTCTCCCAATTGTAATACCACCTTTTGTCTTTGTGTCTTTGAATGCATTAAAATCAATGTATGTTCCAATGTTGAGTATATATATATATATATATATATATATATGTATGTAAAGAAAGAAAGTTTTGAGATGTAGTCAATAATTGCATTTCATTAACAGAAAAGGCAAGAGTTGTTTTGCACATTGTAAATGATATATCATAAATGCAGTGTGTAATTTTGAAGTATGATCCCTTTAAAGTAAGATGTTTGAGTGTGTTTATTTTAATTCTGCAGCTTGAACCTGTCTACAGAAGAGCATTTCCTTTATTCCGCTCAATCTCTGTGATTTCCTTCAGGTAGTTTTTTATATTATACAGAAATGTAAAGACATTTATGAAAGCGAATACAAATAAAACAATGATTTGGATTATTCCTTTTTCAGTAATGGATCAATTATCACCAACGCGCGAATTGCATTTGCATCTGCATCTGCATCTGTCCCTAATAACACGGAAATTGGAAATGTTTTGATCAACACAGCCTCAAACATAACAGCCTTCAACATTGATACCACCTCTGTTTCTGTGAATGGCACAGGTGAGCAATATTTAACACCACCAGAGTTATTTAGTGATGTCTTGAAAAATGGCTGAGACACATTATACTGCAAAGTCCTATGTAACAAACTTCAGTAAGAGTATTTCAAAGGAGATTAACCATATAAGAAATAACTGCATTATTTGAACTATAATGAACTATTAACTCAGTTTCCAATAATTTTCCATATTTCTCTCTTTTGTTTATTGAAGCAATAACTGTGACAACAACTGTGACTCCTACTGTCAATACTCCAGCTACTGCAACCACAACTGTCGCTGCAAATACAACTGTGACAGCCATAACAAACACAACTGCAATGGCTAATACAACGGCCGCACCTGGAACAACTACAACTGCTGAGCCAGTTACGCTAAGGGTTTTGCGATTCAGATCTGTTGGTGAGACATTTACAACTGACTTGCTCAATTCATCATCTGCGGGATTTAGACAGCGAGCCTCCCTGATAGTGAGAACAGTAAGTATCTTTCTTGAAGTCAAACAATACTTAAATATAGTTATTCAAATTAACTGGAAAATTAAGATATTGTACTGTAGCAGTATTTCTGCAAGATACCACAATTTTGTTTGCATACATTTATGATTTTCCCTAAAATCAGCAGATTATCGATGTTGAATAAGATCAAACTGACTAGGCCAAAGAAAAATAAAATTATTTGCATTATGTACAGTAAAATTAATGTACAGACCCATGTCTATTATATAATCTTTCTAAAACTTTAAGCTAAATGCTGCTGGTGATTTTATTAATTCCAGCTTGATGCTATATTTTGGTAAGACTCAGTCAAGTTTGTACATAGATTTGATGTGAGACATATTCACTAAGTGCCTGCCATTAAATACATGGGAACTTGAATGAACAGAAATCTCAATAGTGTTTTACAGAGTGGAAACGATACGTCAGAAATGAAGTCTGTAGTTTGGAATGAAAGAAGCATGACCCCTTAAAAAAAGGCTGATATATTTATAGTGTGTTTGTTTGTATTTGTGCAGCTTGAACCTTTCTACCGAGCAGCATTTCCTTCATTCCGCTCAATCTCTGTGATTTCCTTCAGGTAGTTTAATAATGCCATACAGAAATTTAAAGACATTTATGAAACTGAATACAACTAAAACAATGCTTTGGGTTATTCCTTTTTCAGTAATGGATCAATTATCACCAACGCGCGCATTGCATTTGCATCTGCATCTGTCCCTAATAACACGGAAATTGGAAATGTTTTGATCAACGCAGCCTCAAACATAACAGCCTTCAACATTGATACCACCTCTGTTTCTGTGAATGGCACAGGTAAGCAATATTTAACACCACCAGAGTTATTTAATGATTTCTAGACAAATGGCTGGGACACATGGTTCTACAAGGTCCAATGTATAAAACTTCAGTATGAGTATTTCAAATAACTGTATTATTTGAACTATAATTAACTATTAACTCAGTTTTCAATAATTTTCAATATTTCTCTCTTTTGTTTTTTAAGAAATAACAGTGACAACAACTGCAGCCTCTACTGTTGCTGCAAATACAACTGCTAACACTACAACACCAAGAACGACAACAACCACTGTAATCACAACTACAACACCTGTTACAACCACCACACCTGGAACAACTACAACTGCTGAGCCAGTTACACTAAGGGTTTTGCGATTCAGATCTGTTGGTGTGACATTTACAACTGACTTGCTCAATTCATCATCTGCAGCATTTAGACAACGAGCCTCACTGATAGAAACAACAGTAAGTATCTTTCTTGAAGTCATACAATACCTAAACATTGGCATTCACTTAACTGCAAAATTTTACAAGATATATACTGTAACGGTATTTCTGCAAGATACCACAATTTTTATTTGCATATATTTATGATTTTATCTTTTATTTCCAAATAAAAATACAATTAGTTACATTATTTGCAATATAAATAATGTACAAACCCATGTCTATTATATAATCTGCCTAAAACTGTAAACTAAACGCTGTTAATGTTTTACTAACTCCACCTTGATGCTTTGTTTTGGTGAGACTCAGTGACTTTTCTACATGGATTTGATTTGAGATGTATTCACTGCTCGCCATTGAAGACATGGGCAATTAAATGAACAGAAAATACAATTGTTTTTTACGCAGTGGAAATGATATATATGATATATTTATAGTGTGTTTGTTTGTATTCGTGCAGCTTGAACCTTTCTACCGAGCAGCATTTTCTTCATTCCGCTTAATCTTTGTGATTTCCTTCAGGTAATTTAATTTTTCCTATACAGAATTTAAAGAACATTTATGACACTGAATACAAATAAAACAATGTTTTGGGTTATCCCTTTTGTAGTAATGGATCAATTATCAGTGAAGTGGGCCTTCGCTTTGCGTCTGCCTCTGTCCCTGACAACACCGAAATTGGAAATGTTTTGATCAATGCAGCCTCAAACATAACAGCCTTCAACATTGATACCAATTCTGTTTCTGTGAATGGCACAGGTGAGCAATATTTAAGATGATCATATCAAAAACATCATGTCATGTGTGTTTTTTTTAAAAAATAATTTTCTTTTTCTTAACATTTACAGCAGTGTCAAGTGGAGTGAGCCATGGGATCAGTCTCATCACTGCATCCTGTATGGTGCTGCTGTCATGGCTCCTGTCAGGCCAGAAATAACATCTATGCTGATGCTCTTGTTTAATCACTTTGGAAAATATCTGCTGGGTGACTGGGTGACTGGGTATGAAAAAGGAATTTGCTTCCCTTGAACATTCATGAAGACCTTCTAATGGATTATAATTATAGTATGGCCAAGAAAGAACTCCTAGATATCAAATTCAAAGTTGTAGTTACCAAATACATTATTAATGAAGGACACCTGCAAAACAAATCTGCAAAATCAAATCCTCACAGCAATACATTTTTCCTTGAACTTTTTGTTTTCCTGATTGAGGTCCCTGAAATCTCATCCATGAAGGGAACAATTTTAAGCACCAAATACATATTTAGTTAGTTATTTATAAATCGACATAATTTTTAAAATATAATTTCTAAAAAATTAGATATTGTTGTGAATGTGTAATTTAAGTTTTTTAAAATAGTCATAACCTAAGGTGAGCATATAAATTAAATCAAGTTTTAATTCATATAAGAGCTCCTCAGATTATGAATCTGACAGAATAAAGAATTAAAGTGACATTCAGTATGATCACACCCTACCTAGTATTCATGGAACATAAAATGTGTCAGCAATGCCCTGTATGATTGCCCAGTCACTTTTCATATTTAAATGTATTTATTGCCTGTGTACGCTAATTGTACTGTATTGTATTGTATTTTATTGTATAGCTATAGTACGAACTATACTTTTAAATGATCCAGATACACAAATTAAAATGATTTTTAAAACTGTCTTTATTTCATCAAAACACTAATAAAAACCTCATTTCTTCTAAAGCAGTTTTAAAAATATTCATTATCAGATATTGACAATACTTCTAGTAAAGGCACTGAAGATATATACCATCAAACGCTGCTGATCTTTATTTTTCAAAAGTACTTTTCCAGTCAGCTTTTCTCATTAGGATCAGGGTTGTTTTTTTTTTTATCAGAAAGATCAAAGAGGATGTACTGTGACCCCCAAAGTATTGGACAGTTAAACCATCATGGCATTCATTAGGTTGCTTCATAGTTTATTGCTATATAACTCCAAGAATTGCCTTTCCTCACCAAATGACAGTGGATTATGTCAGTTAAAAAGGAGGAAAATTCATTTAATTAAGATCTTTGTAATAAGCCCTTTTAAAAAAGACTGAGGTCCAGTGGAAATGACCCTAAGGTAGGATTATGCAGAATTTTACATTTCTTTTGGAAATCACAGATGTGGTGTCCTTTGTGTTAAAGAGGAAAAAGAAGATCTGGCACACAGTTAAAAAACAGTATGTGTGATAGAATGGGTATGCATTAGTGCAAATATTTTGTATAAATTACACATATGTGGAGGCACCGTTAATGTTGGACGATATACAGGTTTTGGTGAAACATAGAATGCCATCGAGACATCTTTTTACATAAGACCACATACCTACCACTCAAACAGAAAAATACCACAAAAGAAGCAGGGGAAACATTCAAAACGCAAAGCAAACTGTTCTCGATTTGAGGACGAGTGTTGGTCAGACTCAGGCCAGAGCCAGCCGTCAACATTAGGGTGAAAGCCAGAGTGTCAACACCAAAGCTGGAGCTGCTAGAGCTGCTAGAACCATAGCCGTCTGAGTCAGAGCTACAGGTTCAACGAAAGTTGTTAGTTTCCACATTTTAATCCCAAGAGTTAGTTCCTGTTCCTGGGCTCCCACTCTATAGTAGTTCCCATGTTGGGGCCAATGTCTGTACCAGTGCCCTCTCCTTTAGTTCCTGAGTTATTGCCCCTTGCTCTGGTTCTCATGTTAGGGCCTCCAGAGCAAATGTCTCTTGTAGAGTCCTCTTCTTTTGTTCATGAATCAGATCCTTCATTCTTAGTTCCTGTGTTAGGGCTCTCTTCTCTAGGTCCTGTGTTAAGGCATCCTAAGTGGATTTTTGTGTCTAAGCCCTTGGTTTTTATGCCCAAGCTGTCTGCTTGTGAGCCCAGGCCATCTGCTGCAGCTGCCTTAGTTTCTGTGTCTTCAGCTGAAGGTGCTCTTTTGTTTGAGCCCTCAGCTGCTGAAGCTGCTCTTGTGCCCGACTCTTCGACCACAAGTTATTATAGTTAACTAAAACTAAACTAAAAACTAAACTAAAAACTAAAACTAAATGAGAAAAATAATTTTACTTAGCTGAAATAAAAATCACTGGCACTCATATCAGAATCAGAACTCCTCCTAGTGCTGGTCCCAAGCTCAGGAAAATGGGAAGGACTGCATAAGGATGGGCATCCTGCGTAAAATCATTACCAAATCACATATGTGAATTCATAATATGACTTCCATACCGGATCAGTTGCAGCCCGGGTTAACAACAACTGCCTCAGGGTGTTGGTGGAAATGATGCTACTGTTGGCTGAAGACAAAGGAGAGAGGGAAAGCATGTTAGCAGGCAGAGAGAGAGAGGAGGAAAGGTAGGATTGTGGAGGTGAGAGTAGGGACTTTAAATGTAGGAACTATGACTGGTAAAGGAATAAAGGATAAAGGGCGAGAGTTGCCTGATACGATGGAGAGAAAGAAGGTTGATACCGTCATGGGTTGTCATGGTGTCTGAGATGTGGACCACTATGCAGGACTCGGAGTCAGAAGGATTAACTCAAAAAGGGCTTTATTAGCTAACAACTCAACATAAAGTCCAGAGGGAAAAAACAGGTTGAGTTCACAGGGATACTGGTGAGAGGATGACAACCGGGGAACGAAACGGGATGACGTGACAAGGACAAACCAGAAAGACAGGACTTAAGCAGACAGAGACTGAATCACAAACAAGAAACAGGTGGGAAGGGAACATAGCTGGGAACAATCAGGAGAGGAAGTAAAACAGGGCACAGAACACAAGACCAGAAGGATTACCAAAATAAAAGAGGACATGACGCAGATCATGACGAAGACCACCAGGGAGACAGACCAGGCAGGGGACAGAAAGAGGGAAAACAGGCTCCAAAACTAACTGAAAATGGTGAACCATGACAGATACATTGTGTGCAAGAGACCATGTGGATGAGAAGCAAGGCCATTAGCACTGGTGGTGGATTATAACTGTTCTGCCATGGTGTGGAAATGAAGAGAAATTGAGTAGGGGTAATCTTGAAGGAAGAGTGTGTAAAGAGTGCTTTGCAGGTGTTCAGAACGTCAGACAGAATTATGACTTTGACGCTAAAAATCGAAGATGTGATGCTGAATGTTGTTAGTGCGTAGTGCACAAGTTGGATGTCAGTTAGAAGAGAAAGAGGAATTCTGGGGTAAACTGAATAAAGTATCTAAAGCTATCGAGTTAGCAGGCTACACAGTCCACCTCCAGGACAGGAAGGACTCCAGTAAGAACAGAGGAGGGGGGCTATGCATATACATATAGACTGTAGACAGTCGTTGTTCCCTGGACTGTTCACTGGAATATTTGACTGTTGAATGTAGACCCTTCTAAATACCTCGCGAGCTTACCATGTCATAGTTACTGCCGTACTGTGCTGAAGTCATGGACACAACACACACACTTGAGCCAGTGGGACATGTGCAATAAACAATGAACAATGTACACTGCACAATGCACTTTGACTCTTAAACCTTTTTTGTATAAATATTTATTTATTGACTCCTGATTCCTAGTTTCCGAAATTCATTGTACTGTTGTCCAAAATATGATGTGCAATGACAATAAAGATTTATCTTAATTCAGGGAGGAGTTGAGACAGGCTCTGGGTGGTAGTGACAAGTTACCAGATGACCGTGAAAGTACAGCTGAGGTGGTGAGGGAAACAGACAGGAAGGTATTTGGCATATCCTCTGGAAAGAAGAAAGAAGACAAGGAGACTTGATGGTGGAATGATGAAGTACAGGAGGGTATTCAAAGGAAAAGTTTGGCAAAAAGAAGTGGGCTAGTCAGGAAGATGAAGAAAGTAGACAGGAGACAATCATGTAATTACCTGATTTAAATATAGGTAAGAGTACTGTAGTTTTCCAAGCAATTGGAAGCATGCTATTATAACCCGAATTCCAGAAAAGTTAGGACGTGCTTTAAATTTGAACAAAATTAAAACTTTAGGACTTTTAAATCAAATGAGCCAATATTTTATTCACAACAGAACATAAATAACATAACAAATGTTTAAACTGAGAAGTATTAGCTCATATGCTAAAATGCTAGCTAATATGAGCTCATTTCAAATTTGATGTTTGCTACAGGTCTCAAAATAGTTGGGACAGGGGCATGTTTACCATGGTGTAGCATCTCCTCTTCTTTTCAAAACAGCTTTAAGATGTCTGGGCATTGAGGTTTTGACTTTCTGGAGTTTTGGTGTTAGAATTTGGTCCCATTCTTGCCTGATATAGGTTTCCAGCTGCTGAAGAGATCAAGGTCATCTTTGATGTATTTTTGGTTTAATGATGTGCCAAATGTTCTCAATAGGTGAAAGATCTGGAGTGCAGGCAGGCCAATTCAGCGTCCAGACTCTTCTCCGATGAAGCCATGCTGTTGTAATAGCTGCAGTATGTGGTTTTGCATTGTCCTGCTGAACTACAAAAGGCCTTAGCCCGGAGGACGCGGCATCCGTGATTACCATCAAGAATGTCAAATTTGGACTTGTCTGACCATAGAACACTTTCCCACTTTGAAACAGTCCATTCAAATGAGTCTTGGCCCACAGGCGCTTCTGGACCATGTTCAAATATGGCTTCCTTTTTGCATGATAGAGCTTTAGTTGGCATTTGCAGATGGCACGGCGGATTGTGTTAACCTACCGTGGTTTCTGGAAGTATTCCTGGGCCCATTTAGTAATGTCATTGACACAATCATGCCCATGAGTGATGCAGTGTTGTCTGAGGGCCCGAAGACTATGGGCATCCAATAAAGTTCTTCGGCCTTGTCTGGACATCTCCAGTTTGTCTGAACCTTTTGATGATGTTATGCACTGTAGATGATGAGAGCTGCAAAGCCATTGCAATTTGACACTGAGCAACATTGTTTTTGAAGTATACCACAATCTTTTTACGCACTCTTTCACAGATTGGAGAGCCTCTGCCCATCTTTACTTCTGAGAGACTCTGCCTCTCTAAAGACATCCCTTTTATAGCAAATCATGTCACAGACCTGATATCAGTTAACTTAATAACTTGCTAGATGTTCTCCCAGCTGAATCTTTTTGAACTTTCTTGCTTTTTTAGCCATTTTTTGCCCCCGTGCCAACTTTTTTGGGGACCTGTATTAGGCATGAAATTTGAAATGAGCTCATTTAGTGGATGAAGGTGTACAATTTCTCATTTTGAACATTTGTTATGTTATCCATGTTCTTTTGTGAATAAAATATGGGCTCATGTGATTTGAAAGTCAAATTTAAAGAATGTCCCAACTTTTCTGAAATTCAGGTTGTATATACAGGTGGAATACAGGAGAAATTAGTGCCTCATAATAAGTTTTAATAAATACTATATCCATTCATATACAACCTATTTAAAGGAGTGATAGAATAATTTAATCATGGGATAATCTGTCGGGGCTTTAATAGAATCAGTAAAATAATTATTAAATGGTGTTGCTGCAGTAGTTGGATCATGACTAACTTTTGCCTCTATATTTAATTGTATTTTATTATTTGCATGGAGTTTTCCTGTTAAATTTTTTTTAATTCTGCCAGATTTCTTCTGAACCACACACTCTATCCTTCTAAACTGACTCCACAAAGTGTTGAAGGCAGGTGAAGAAATTGGGGAGCACTCAGAGAACTTGTGCTCCTCCTTGATTGTGAACATAGAGAACATTGTTGGCCATTACAAAGCTTGAAGTGGAACTTTGGGAAAAACTCTCTTCTCTCTGCTTCTTGTAGGGAAGAGGAAATACAAGTAAGTCGAAGAGGTGCTCAGGACAGGGATCTCCTTGAGTGCTGCCCATTGAGTCTCTGGTACAACCATAACCCCTAAGTCAACTCCTGCTTCTTTTCCTCTAGAGGTTGTAATGAGCGCCTTGATGCAAAAGCAACAGTGGTGAAAAACTTTTTTTCCCATGATGTTTGCCTATATGTAGACCCTGCCAGTGGGCCACCTGCTGTTTGGAGGGCTGGATAGTAAAACTGTTGAATACTATACTACCACTCAGATATTTTGAGATCACTTGCAAATGACATTGATTTAAAAAAAAAAAAAAAACCAACACATTTTCATGCAATTCAAAAACAATTTTATCCATCTCGTCTCGTCTCATCGTCTACTGCTTTTCCGGGTGTCCAGGTCGCGGGGGCAGCAGTTCGAACAGAGAAGCCCAGACTTTCCTCTCCCCAGCTACCTCCTCCAGCTTTTCAGGGGGGGACACCCAGGCGCTTCCAGGCCAGCTGGGAGACATAGTCTCTCCAGTGTGTCCTGGGTCTTCCCTGGGGGACATGCCCGAAACACCTCCAATGAGAGGCATCCAGGGGGCATCCTGATCAGATGCCCGAACCATCTCAACTGGCTCCTTTCAATGTGGAGGAGCAGCGGCTCTACTCTGATCCCCTCCCAGATGACTGAGTTCCTCACCCTATTTCTAAGAGTGAGCCCAGCAACCCTGCGGAGAAAGCTCATTTCAGCCGCTTGTATTCGCGATCTCATTCTTTCGGGTCATTACCCAAAGTTCATGATCATAGATGAGGGTAGGAACGTAGATAGACCGGTAAATCGAAAGCTTTGCCTTGGAGCTCAGCTCCCTCTTCACCACGACAGATTGGTACAACGTCCGCATCACTGCAGACGCTGCCCCAATCCATCTGTCAATCTCCCGCTCCATCCTCCCCTCACTCGTGAAT
>VUQH01046783.1:0-15278 GCA_015106775.1 Etroplus canarensis
TGTTCCAAGTGCTCTCAAAGCTTCATGAATCTTCAGAGTCACCTTGCCCCAAACCCCGTCCTCTGCTGTACTTTGACAACGTGGCGGCTGCTGTATCAGAGGTGAAAGACAAACTTCAGAGCGTTCTTTGTGAGGGATTCCAAAAAGTCTCACGGGCAGTTGCTGATGGAGATGTGCTGCTGCCACCAGCAGAGCCCAGGACCAGAGCTGAGTTCTTACAGTATTCAAGTCAGCTCACACTGGATCCAAACACTGTAAGCATGCGGCTGTTGTTATCAGAAGACAACAAAAGAGCAACATTTGTGAGTAAAAAACAGTCATATCCTAGTCACCCTGAGAGATTCATGAAGAAATCTCAGGTCCTGAGCAGAGAAGCTCTGACTGGACGTCACTACTGGGAGGTGGCGTGGAGCAAGTTTGGCGTTTATGTAGCAGTCGCATACAAAAGTATAAGCAGAACAGGAGAGGACAGTGAATTTGGAAACAACAACAGGTCTTGGGCATTACGGTGTTCATCCAGTGATTATGAATTCACTCATAACAAATACTGTACTTATGTCTCGGGCCCTCCGTCCTCCAGAATAGGAGTGTACCTGGATCACAGAGCAGGTATTCTGTCCTTCTACAGCATTTCTGACATCATGACTCTCCTCCACAGAGTCCAGACCACGTTCACTGAGCCAGTCTACGCTGGACTCAGGGCTAGTCAGTCCTTAGGTTCAGAGTCCTCTGCTGTGTTTTGTGAGCTTGAGTAGGCAGAAACTGCTATAAAGCAAGCTGGATTTGAGTTTTTGACTAGCTCCTGTTGTTGGCCAGTTGTCTGCTGTACATTAGCAACCTGTTCACTAAATAGATGTATTTCTGCTGTCATATCCTGTGTGGACCTTTTTAAAACCAAGAGTATTTGTTTTGCCACAGACAAATAGTGGTAATTTGTTCTTGTTTCATTTTTAATTGAAAATGTGTTCAGAAAAATATCATAAAGATCATACTTTGGAAATTAATCAATAAATAAATGTATGCTTTGTTCATCAATAAGTTAATTAAAAGTGTCTGTTTGTTTGTTCAGTTTTGTAAATAGCTCACCCTGCAGTTGCAGTGGATCATATCTTGTCTGCACCTGTTTCACTAATTATTAGATTTAACATTAAACCATAAATGTCAATTTAGCTTTTTCTTTTATTTTTTACATATGCATAATAATATGCATATTCTGATTTATGACCCTAGTCACTCCTGCCTGTGGTTATTGTAGTATACTCTACAGCTCCTCCCATTAACAACAGGACTTTCACCTACTGCAAAGCTGGGGTTTCCCTATATTTTCCTCTGTGATATATTCTGCAAAGGCGAATGTTTGCATTTGTGTATACTGACCGGAGTGCCTGTAATGAAAGTAATTTCCCCCCCGCGGATTAATAAAGTGTTCTGATTCTGATTTCGATTCCGATCTGAAATCAAAACAAAAATCAAAAAGAAAAAACCCCCACCATGCTTACAGCAGCTTAACGGTCATCTAGCAAATATTGTTGACCTATTTTTTATAAACCAGGTGATGACAAGGTGCTGTGGTGGGCTCAAATGGTGAACTGCGGGGCCATTTTTTGTAGCATTTCAACTTGTTATACATCCTAAATTTCAATAATATGTATTTAATAAGTCCATAGTAAGTAAATGGATTGCTAAAAAGTACAATAAGCCATACAAAAACAAATGTCTTCACATATATTTCTAGATACATAAATATCACAGCTGTATCCCTCAAAGTTGTAAATGGAAAAAAAGTTCCACAAAATCCTTTCACACCACAGAAAATTTGTTTTGAGCGTGTTCATAAGTTCATTTTTGAGATACGTTCATTCTTGTGAACTGTACAAAAACGAAAATAAAATGCGCGTTGTGCACAATTTGCAAAATGACAACATGTACATCAAAAAAAATATTTCCAAATAGTGCAGTCAAAGTTCCAAGTGTCCCAGGAACTTCTATACAGAAAGGCACAAAGTCAAACATGACTGTTCAATAGCATTAAGTGGAGCTGTGCTAGGCCTACGATTCAAAACTACAATTCCTGGAAATATGACATCATGTCCTGTTGTAGCAGCGAGTGGCGCTCATAAAACCACCTGATAGTTCATGCTAACATATATTCCAACGTAGGTGCTGTGAGCAGCAGATCAGGTCGATAAAGCATCTGTGTCTGGATTATTAAGTTTTGTTTTTTTTTATTTTTACTTGATTACTAAAAACCCATCAGTGGAAGGAAACGGCGCTCGCGGAGCGTAACTCCTCCGGTTTTATATGCAAAAAGAATGATTGCTCTCTCTCTCATTTGGTTGTAGTTCTACAGGCATTTAAAAATGGATACGCAAATGGGATCACCGGTCTTAAAGGGTAAAGATGGCTAAATGACACCAGCTGGGAGAAGAGGAAGAAGACGTAAGAATTCTTGCTTTTACACATTTATTATATTTCATGTGTTCTTTGTGAATAAAACAGTGGTTCATGAGTTTTGCAAGTCATTGTGTTTTTATTTATATTTTTTTGCAGCGTTCCAGCCTTTTGGAATTGGGGATGTATAATGTACAGTTGGGCATTCCTGTAGTGCAGTGGTTTACTTTGCCTTTCAAGCGAAAGGTCCCTGGTTCGATTCCAGGTGAGGACACAAGCCCCTCTCACCACGGAGGGTTTTGTCAGGAAGGGCATCCAGCGTAAAACCTCTGCCAAATCACCAATGTGGATTAATTTTCTGTGGGGGAGAATACAAGGGAGCAGCTGAAGATGCACACGCTTTTTTAAACAAAATAATAAGATTATTAAATGATATTTTTAATGGTCCACCCCACTTATGAACACATTAGAATGTGAGGCTCACGATGTAAAATAGATATTGCTCTGATATTTATTAAGGGCAGTCATGTCAAAAGCAGAGGTGGTAAATGTACAGAAGTTCCTTACTCAAGTAGAAGTACAGATACTTGTGTTACAAAAGCTATAGTACTGATTCAACGTCTTTACTCAAGTAAAAGTGAAAAAGTACAGGCTCAGAAATGTACTCACAGTGTAAAAGTAAAATGTAACTATTTGAAAGACAAAACTACATAACATATAGCAGCTATTTTTGCAACCTGAACCTCGTGCCATGTTATTCATTCATTCCTTCTGCTTATCTAATTCAGGGTCGCGGTGGGCGCCGGAGCCCACCCCAGGTGGCATCGGTGGGGTACACCCTGGACAGGTCGCCAGTCTGTCGCAGAGCCAGCACAGAGGGACAAACAACCATTCATGCGCACATTCACACCTACAGTCAATTTAGAATCGCCAGTTAACTTAACCTGTTTGTAGTCTTTGGACTGTGGGAGGAAGCTGGAGCACCTGGGGAGAACACACGCAAGCACGGGGAGAACATGCAAACGCCACACAGAGGGGCCCAAGCTGGTCGACTGTTGGATTTGAACCTGAGTCCTTAATATAATATAAAAATAATATTAATAGAAGGGTATAAAAGCTTTATTTTAACCTTTATCAGTTATTCTAATGAATGTACTCAGCTTGAACAAGTGTGGTAGAACACAAGCAGAATAAAAGCTCCGTTTGCTGTAGATGGCATAACCATAAATGATATGTTTTTGCCCGTCTCATCTCTATGCCTTTCACATCAGTTGCACCTGACAAGCACTGAGGATGGACACGCCAGCAGGATGGTCTTTTATGTGCGATCGTTCTGTTAACTGTGTTTCAGATTGGTTTGATGTTGGGAAGACGCAAAGTGAATCGAAGTGAATTAAACATAAAGTAATGAGGCTGTTTTGAAAATACGCTTGTGTTAAAGTGCAGGGAGTAAAAGTAAAAAGTTGTCATGAAAGTTTGTTACTTTCTTGGTCTTTATAAACTTTTTGTTTTATGCATAGTCCATCTTTAGGATTTTTCACATCTGCAGCTGGGGCCTAACTTTGAACTGAAACACGATACACTCTCGAAACGGATTTGGTAAAAAAAATAATGCATCATATTATTTTCAACGCACCTGTATGTCTAGTTAGAAATGTGTTATTTTAACACATATGGTGTTTAACACAATTCCTGGTTAAAATAACACTCAGAGAATGACAAGTGGAACTTATTTAAACCTCCAGTACATAAGAGGCACTATCATTTTAACACACATTGTGTTAATCTTAACACCTGTTAAATCACACCTCAGCGCTCCTTTTTCCTCCGCCTTCGTTCTCCTCCTCCTCCATCGCCCCACCTGTCCCTCTATGAGTCACCTTCCTCTTTATCATACCTCACTCTTTTTTCCTTTCCTTCTGCAGTTCCATGACCCAGCATGGCTGCTGATTTAGCGAATTAATTTCCTTTGTTCTTTTTAGATTAGCTCTTATATCGTTTGTGTAGTTTCATCATCATCATCATCACCATTATTATTATTATTTTTATTATTATTATTTTTATTATATGTCACCGTCTTTGCTGGTATTCTTTTTGTGCATCAGCTGGGTGCAAACCATGTACTTAGGGCATCAGTCACTCAAGTCATTCATTCTGTTTACACACTAAGCACCTTCCTAAGGATCTGAATAGATCCCAGCATGCTGATATTATTATTATTATTATTATTATTATTATTAATAATAATAATAATAATAATAATAATAATAATAATAATAATTTTTTTCCCTCAAAATTTTTGTCAGTTGCTTGATATATTGGGATTTTTTTTTCCATAATGTAAATACTGAGGTTAACTTTTATTACTGATGATGCTGAATTTTTGTGACTATTGATTATAAATTTTCATTTTCATTTATCTATGTTTCACATCATATTTGCCTTACAAATGAAAGGTCCCTGGTTCAACTCCAGGTGGGGACACGAGCCCCTCTCACCATGGAGGGTTGCGTCAGGAAGGGCATCCGATGTAAAACTTCTGCCAAATTACCGATGCGGATTAATCCTCTGCGGTGACCCCTTGGGGGAGAATACAAGGGAGCAGCTGGGTTATATCTCTCAAATTTATATCTAATTGAGCATCTGTAACATGAGCAATTTTCCCCCAGTTGGACTGATAAAGGATTCTGATTGATATTAGCCACAGAAGCTACTTTAGCTCTGTTTTGGGGGCGGCAGTGGCTCAGTGCGATGGCGAATGGCTGGGAACCGGAGGGCTGCCGGTGTGACGCTCGCCTGTGGTAGCTAGAGGCCCGTGGAGGATGGAGTCACCTTATCCCCAGGGAACCGTCGAGGCGCCCCTCCCGAGCAAGGCACCGAAACCCCACTGTGCTCCCCCGGTGCCCACAGTGGGCTGCCTTGTTCTCCCTCACCCCTGCTTGTGTATCAAGTGTGTGTGTGTTGAAACCTGGGGATTTCCCCATCAGGCAATGAAAAAGTATAGATTCTTCTTCTTCTTTTAGTAAAATGTAATGCAGATCATTTTACTATTTTTATGGACAAATGTCCCTTTTGTAAACTTAAGATGAGCGGTAACACATCCTTTCTGGGAGCGCACCTTAAGTGTTGGAGGTCTGAATAAGGCAGCTTCTTAACAACACTCGATTATAAACTGATGGATCTGAATGAGTGATAAAGCATCTTTATACTCACTGTTCTATTTTAAAATTTGTCTTTTTTTTTTAGTTTAAAAGTGGTTATAACATGTCAAAAATGTCAATTGAACTGTTTCAGTGGGATGCTTGTGGGAGTCTAGTGCTTACAAACCTATACTCTGTGTTATCAGCCGCAGGTACGACCGCACACTGCTCTGCTGAAACCGTTTGACTTCCTGGCATAACTCACGGCCTGACAAAAACAGCCAATGCCGTTCAGTCTAATGCTTTTCTACGTCTTCCTACTCGCAGCTGTTCCCAGAAAGAGGTTGAGTCGTCAGCGTGCTGTCTAGTTACTGAAGAGCCCCATCTATTGCGGATAACAAAGTGCGCGTGAGGAAAGTATACTTTTTTTTGCTTGAATCAGGTATTTTATTTCATATTTTTGGAGAAAACAAAAGTGTTTAACACTGGAAGCTATAATGGCACAGCAAGCAGGTCGACTGGATGAGGAAAAACTCTGCTGTTCGATCTGTTTGGACCTACTGAAGGATCCGGTGACTATTCCCTGTGGGCACAACTACTGCATGAACTGTATTAAACGGCACTGGGATCAGAGGCAAATCCACAGCTGTCCTCAGTGCAGACAGACCTTCAGACTGAGGCCTGCTCTTGTGAAAAACACCATGTTGTCATACATAGTGGAGGAGCTGAAGAAGACTGGACTCCGAGCTGCTCCTGCTGATCGCTGCTCTGGACCTGGGGACGTGGCCTGTGATTTCTGCGGTGGGAGGAAGATGAAAGCCATCAAGTCCTGCATGCAGTGTCTGGTCTCTTACTGTGAGCAGCACCTCCAGCCTCACTTTGACTCCCCGGCCTTTGAAAATCACAAGCTGGTCGACCCATCAAAGAAGCTTAAGAAAATCATCTGCTCTCGTCACAATGAGATGATGAAGATCTTCTGCCGCACTGATCAGCAGTGCATCTGTATTCTGTGCTCCATGGATGAACATAAAGGCCACAACACAGTTTCAGCCTCGACAGAAAGGAAGGAGAAGCAGAGGGAGCTCGGGGTGAGCCGAAAGAAAATCCAGCAGAGAATCCAGGACAGAGAGACAGACCTGATGGCCCTTCCACAGCAGGTGGAGGCCATCAATTACTCTGCTGATAAAGCTGTGAGGGTCAGCAAGAAGATCTTCAGAGATCTGGAGCAGCAGATCAGATGCCATCAGAAATGTGAAGTGGATCGGGCAAGAGAGCTTCCGGACAGAATAAAGAACGAGATCACTGAGCTGAAGAGGAAAGACGCTGAGCTGGAGCAGCTCTCTCATACGCAAGATCACACCCATTTTCTCTCTACTTACACCTCGCTGTCACAAGTGAATGAATCACCCAACAATAAAAATTGCAATTTGCAATACTTAGAGGATGTGATAATGGCTGTGTCAGAGTTTAAAACCAAGCTACAGGATATCCGTATTAAAGAAGGTACCACAATCTCACAGTCGCAGAAGGAAGCAGACGTTTTGCTGCCTCCAGCTGAGCCCAAAACCAGAGCTGATTTTCTGCAGTTTTCCCAACAAATAACGCTGGACTCAAACACAGCAAACATAAGTCTCTTGCTTGAAGGGTGCAAAAAAGTCAAGTGTATAAGTAAAAAAATGTTTTACTGCCATCACTCAGAGAGATTCACTGACAGGCAGCAAGTCCTGAGCAGAGAGTGTCTAACTGGCCGTTGTTACTGGGAGGTGGTGTGGAGCGGGGGAGCGATTTCGATAGCGGTCGCGTACAAGAACACGAGCAGAACAGGAGATGGAAGTCTGTTCGGGAACAATGACAAATCTTGGGCACTAGAGTGTTTTGAAAATGGTTATGAACTGAGGCATAACAAAATCAGAACTTCCATTTCTGGTCCTCACTCGCCAAGAATAGGAGTATACCTGGACCACAGAGCGGGCATTCTTTCTTTTTACAGCATCTCTACAACCGTAACACTCCTCCACAGGGTCCAGACCACATTCACTCAGCCCCTCTATGCTGGGTTTTGGCTTTACGTTGGATCCAGCGTTGAGATGTGGTAGCTAAAGAAGTCAGGAAGCAATGGGTGAGAGTCTTGCTTTGTAAACTTCCCAAAGAGTTTGGGCAGAAATATGTTTATTTCCCATTAATGCCATTTGATATAGTGTTTCTTCTTTTTAATGGTGTTACAGGTGGTTGCATGTCCAAAAATTATGAAATTCATTCATAATTACTTTTTATAAAAAGATAAAAGGTATTTTTAAAGGTTTTTTTAAAGAGAAATGTGAGATGATTGATCTCAGATTGCTAAGAGTTATTTTACAGCTCCGTTGCCACGTCAGTACCAGAGTTATTATGTTTTTGTATTTTCAAATACATTTTTATTTTTTACTTTATTTTGAGTTTTTGTTGTCAATTCAATTTAGTTGCAGTTACCTTCCAGAGTGTGTTTGTTCATGTCAGTTTTGCTGTTATTATTAGAAAATAATAGTTTCAGTGCTAGTTTTAGTTTTCTAAATTATTATAGTATGGATGGAATTTATCAGGGGCAGATTTGCGATGTTCTGATTATAATTTATGCTATGAACACAATACTTTGTCAAGTCATTTAGACCTTCTGAATCTGTATAAACAGATCCACTAAAGTCTCATCAGACAGGTTACCTCACCAAGCTATATCAAAATTAAAAAGAACTTAAACTAGAGGAGCTTCATGTAAATTTTTATTTTAATTTCATTAGTTTAGTGAGCATATAATATTGTTTAAGTTAGTTTTAATTTTAATCAAAAGTCTACATTTATTTTTATTTTAGGCAGCTACTTTTTCTAACCTACTTTTGCTTTTTAGTCTAGTTAACTCTAACAGCCTTGTTCAGTACGTTGATGTAAATCCAGAACACTGATCAAACTGGATTTTAACTTCAGTATTTTGAAGTTTTTAATATATAAAAGAGGCATTTTTTTTGTTTGTTTTTTGTTCCTTGAACTATTAGGAATTCAGTCTGTCCTCATTAACCATCATAGCAATAACTTTTATCTTTTTGAGTACAGAGTGTGAAATATTGCTGAACTTTCTGGTTGTGCTAAAAAAGGATGCCCCATTTCTCTGAAAAACACACTTTCATTTACAGAGAAATGAAAGTGTTTATGTTTAAGATAGATAGATAGATAGATAGATAGATAGATAGATAGATAGATAGATAGATAGATAGATAGATATTTTATTAATCCCAAAGGAAATTTCAAAGTCCAGCAGCTTACAATACAATTGACTCTTGGACAAATACAGACAGCCTATACAGTAAATACAGATACAACTTCAGCTAAGAGTAAAATATAAAAAATAAGATATAAGATAAAAAATATAAAGCTATACAGTAAATACAGATACTTCTTACGTTAAAGGTAATATATAAAATTTAAGCCAAGCTGTTCCCTTAACGTGGTCGTGGTCATGTCTTCCTTGTGTTCTGCTTCACCTCAGATTACCAAGTTTTCTTTGTTTCTCTTAGTTGAACCTGCTGAGACGCCCACCTGCCGAGGACACGCTGCCTGAAACCACTCTCACTTCCTGTCAGGATTAAGCACATTCTAGACACTCAGTCCCCATCTGCAGCCTGGGCCAACTGTTGGACTTGCCCCACTGTAAAGAGTATTTGAGTTGTATTTGAGGTAATTCAATGTTTTGAAGGATTCTTACGCCGCTTTCTGCTTTAGTGACAGTGGTATATTTTATCAACTTAAAATTACAACTTATTCACTTAACTTGCTATCCTTTAAGTGAAAATGTGCAAATTAATTTTCACTTATTCTACATTAGGCGTCTAATGCATTGACGTCGTCCAAATGATTCCTTCTGCGCTACTGAGCCGCCAAATGTTTTGTTAAATGCTTTTAAATACTACAAGTACCTTAATACCTCTGCAACTTTTTTTGGGTTTCACAGACCACTAATAAAACCAGGAAGTTGTTGTTGTGAGACTGTTAAGTATTGGTTCCAGAGAAACACTGCCTTGACAGCTAGGTGCATCCATGGTTGGATGTTTTTGTTCCTAACAACCACCACACACTTGTACACTTTTGTTTTAGAGAGGCAACTGTTCAAAACATGGTGCATGTAATACATGTCTTCAAGAGCTGTTGGTATTATAAGAAATTTCTGTAATAAAGTCAACAAAATATCAGTTTCAGTGAGTTTTTTTTCAATCAACTTTAAGTTTTAATGAAGACAAACTAAAATCAGACATTAAAGTTACTATAAAATTTACTTTTCCTGAAGGAAAAGTGTCATGTTGGAAATAAGGATGCAATACTCTGCAGTCGACCCCTTGGAGAGAATACAAGAGAGCAGCTGAAGGTACAAACTTAAAGTGCATCTAACCTGAATCTATTTGGTTGATCCGACTTGTTAACGCGATTTAAAGGAATTTGATTCAATCGATACCAGTTGACATAATTAAGTCGTTCCAACAATTCTGTTTTCACAGTGCACTTGCCAGTTCAAGCCTTGCACGTTCTGATTCATTGCTATTGACTGAGTATTGTGAAAATCTGCCCTGTTGTCCATTAAACCATCTTAACCTTTTACGTGTCTGTTCTCATTTTGGTCTACACCACAACAAACTGTGACAGTTTACGCCTGTTGTTCAGTTAACCTCATAAAGCAAAAACTTCCCAACTCCCACAGTAAAGTTTGCTCCTTCTGGCATCGTTTATGAGGAAGTGACATTACCAAAGTCTTCAGCAGGTAATAACCTTTGGTCTCTTTTCAATGGAATTTTAATTTTTATTTACATTTTGACTTTGTCAGGGTTATCAACCCTGCTATAGTTAAAACTCAGTTAAAGTGTTAGAAAAGTAGTTTTGTCATTATGAAGTACAAAAACGTCTGAACGACAACCTGTGTTGCCCAGATAGCTGCTCAACAGATCAACAGATCAGCACAAAGTCTTCACTCCCAACACAATTCCTCATGTTATGGTACTGCAGTTGTGCCTGTTTGCGTTGGTATTTGCCTACATGGAGCCAACGCAGAGGGTAATGCAACCAATGCAAACGTGCTTGTGTGCAATTCTCTAAAAAGCCAACGTTACATAGGTGTTTTGATGATGCTGTGCATAGATTGATGGCTAACTGGTTGAAAAGGAGTTCCAAAAGTATAAGGTGAGAAATTGATTAATAAATGATTAATAAATAAAGGGATAACGTTGTCCTAAAAAAAATGGAGTGTTATTTAGAAAATACTCAATGGTGCTAATGTACTGGGTGGAGCTATTTAATGTCATACTTTGAGTTATTAATGTAGGCCAGCACACTAAGCTTAGCGATTACACAGGTAATTTCCTGTCACTTTTTCAGTGTAGATCATAAAGTCTTGTAATGAGAATATTTATATTTATAATGACTGCAAATTTACAAAAAAAACGACCATGAAATATTCTCTGAGATAATGAAGAATTTTTTTTTTTTAATTGCTTTTTGTCAAAGAACCCAGACATGATGTGGTCCTCCTTATCCTTCAGGTGATGATCTGCCTTCTATCTTCCTCCCCCTCTTCAGTTCTCACTCTTTCTTCCTTGTTTGCATGTGTGTGGTTGGAACTTACCTGGACGTTGGCCAGGGCGGGGTCGGGGCGAGGTCCTATAGCTACTTACCTGTGGTATTTAACCCCGCCCCTGATCTCCAGGCTGCGCCACATTGTTGCTCTACACAGTGTGGTAGCGTGAGCCAGCTATTACCAGCTAGTCTCTGTGAACAGAACTCTGTTGCTGGTACTTACCTTGCCGCTCGTCTGCCTCCTCTCAGGAACTCTGGTTTATGTGCTCCGATCTCAGCCGCTTCCCTGCCTGACCCACTCTCATACTCACCCACTCCGGAACTCTGGGCACAGGAAACTGTCCATTGGAGTCCATTGGAGAAGGACTAGTCTGTCTGCAGTGCTAATCACTGCTCCTTAAGTTGATGATTTGGACTTTGAAAATAACCTCAACAGAGTCTTTGCTGTTCTTAAAGAACTCATTAAACCCTTTAACTATATGTGACTGTCCTGCAGTTTGTGTCTGTTTCTGTCTGAACCTTGACACATTGTTTCAGTTGGTCTTTGAAATAAAGCTTGCCTTATTTTTTTGAATCTGCTTGGGGTCCTAATTTTGAACTGAAACACACACACAAAAAAATGATAATTGTAAAGTTATACTCACCCATTTTTTACGTTTATTTTGCTTTGGGAAATTACAATAAAATATTGAGGGCTGAGTTTTTTCCTAAGATATGCAGTTTTTACATGTTACTTTACGGTGTCGAGAGTGGGTGCAAGTACACACTGCTTTGCTTACATCTTGTGGCTTCCTGGCATGACTCATTGCCAGTTTCCTGTTGACAGAGAACCTTGGTGCTATTTCCTCAAGTCCTTTTGTACATCTTTCCTCTCAAAGATCTTCACATAAACAGGTGAAGTCATTAAAGTGCTGTCAAGTTACCGAAGAGCCCCATTCACTGCAGATAATGACGTGGACATAAGGAAAATATATTTTTTATTTAAATCAGAGCTTTTCTTTGATATCTGTGAAGAGTTTAGAAATTGGGTTGAAGAGAGAGTGATGATGGCACAGCAAGCAGGTCGACTGGATGAGGAAAAACTCTGCTGTTCAATCTGTTGGGATGTACTGAAGGATCCGGTGACTATTCCCTGTGGACACAGCTACTGTATGAACTGTATTAAACGCCACTGGGATACAGAGGATCAGAGGCAAATCCACAGCTGTCCTCAGTGCAGACAGACCTTCATGCCGAGGCCTGCTCTTGTTAAAAACATCGTGCTCTCTGAGTTACTGGAAGAGCTGAAGAAGACTGGCTCCCAAGCTGCTCCTGCTGATCACTGCCATGATGGACCTGGAGATGTGGCCTGTGATGTCTGCACTGGGGGGAAGATGAAAGCCGTCAAGTCGTGTCTGCAGTGTCTGGTCTCTTACTGTGAGCAACACCTCCAGCCTCACTATGAATGCCCTGCCTTTAAAAAACACAAGCTGGTCGACCCTTTCGAGCGGGGTAACATCTGCTCTATTCACAATGAGGTGATGAAGATCTTCTGCCGCACTGATCAGCAGTGTATCTGTTATCTGTGCTCCACGGATGAACACAAAGGCCACGACACAGTTTCAGCTTCAACAGAACGGACTGAAAGGCAGGAGGAGCTCAAGCAGTGTCGTAAAAAAATTCAAGAGAGGATCCATGACACAGAAGGAGCTCTGATGGCGCTTCTTCAGGAAGTAATTGCAATCAATCAGTCTGCTGATAAAGCTTTGAGAGACAGTGAGAAGATCTTCAGTGAGCTGAGCCACCTCTTAGCGAAGAGAAGCTCTGATATCAAGCAACAGATCAGATCAAAGCAGGAAACTGAAGTGATTCAAACCAGAAAGCTTATGCGAAATTTGCAGGAGGAGCTCAGTGAACTTAAAAGAAAAGATGCTGAACTGGAGAAGCTCTCTCCCTCAGAGGATAACACCCAGTTCCTACAGCTTTTCAGATTGTTCTCAAATATCCCTGAATCTACAAAGGTACTTCCTAACAAATTTAATCATCCAGTGCACTTTAATGGTGTGGCAGCTGCTGTATCAGAGATCAAATATAAACTACAAAATGTTCTTTGTGAGAGAAGGCACAATGTTTCAAGGGCAGTGACCACTGTAGACGTGTTGCTGCCACAACCAGAGCCCAAGATCGACGCTGACTTCTTACAGTATTCGAGTCAGCTCACCCTCGATCCAAACACTGTAAACATGCGGCTGCTTTTATCTAGAAGAAACAGAAAAGCAACATTTGTGGGTAAAAAGCAGGTATATCCTAGTCACCCTGAGAGATTCATGAACAGGTCTCAGGTCCTGAGCAAGGAATGTCTGACTGGACGTCACTACTGGGAGGTGGAGTGGAGAGGGTTGGGTATTTACATAGCAGTGGCATACAAAAGTATCACAAGAACAGCAGATGATAGTGAATTTGGAAACAATGACAAGTCTTGGGCATTAAGATGTTCATCTGGTCAGTATGAATTCAGCCATAACAAAATATGCCAGTGGTTCTCAGGCCCTCCGTCCTCCAAAATTGGGGTGTACCTGGATCACAGAGCAGGTATTCTGTCCTTCTACAGTATCTCTACAGGTTCCATGACTCTCCTCCACAGAGTCCAGACCACATTCACTGAGCCTCTCTATGCTGGACTCAGGGCTTATCATTTCTTAGGTGCAGACTCCTCCGCTGTGGTTGGCAAGCTTGAGTAGGCAGATACTGCTATGGAATGAATTGGGGTTTTTATGGTCTGGCTCTTAAATGACTCACCTCTCTTTCCTACTGCTGTCCTTTAGTAGTGCACTTCAGGCATGGCCGAAAGTGTGGGGATGTTTATCTTTTTAATTTCTGAAAATGCATTTTGCTTTTCTGTGGAAACTGCAGTCCTGTGAGATGTTATTTTCCTTCTTATGTGCACAAAAATTCATCAGGACTACAGGGGTTTTCAAAAACATGAATACAAATCCTGCATATTTTGTTTTCATTTATTTAGTTTTGCAAGTTCATAATATTGTTTCAAAAAATGTGCTTTTTGGTTGTTTGTTTATTTTTCTAAATTTAGTTTAGTTAACTGTATTAACTTTGATTATTTGCACCCTTGGAGGGTAGAGTGGTTAGACAGAAAACATATTCATGTGTTTTAACGGATGTGATAAAACAGTAAATAAATCTAAAAATGTTATCACTCAGCTCTTGCCAGAAAAATAAAAATGGAAAAATGAGTGGTATTTAACCATTTGTAACTTTTTTCTGTAACTTTTAGACAAGATTTTATTGAATATTCAATTCAATTCAAGTTATTTATACAGCACAAGGTCACAATAAAAGTCATCTCAAGGCACTTTACACTGTGAGGTAAAGACCGTACATTACTAAAGAGAAAACCTCAACAATCAGATGACCCTTTGAGTAAGCATTTGGCAACTGTGGGAAGGAAGAATTCCCTTTAAACAGGAAGAGACCTCTGGCAGAACCAGGCTCAGGGAGGGCCAGCCTGGCTGAATTACAGACTGAATTATATTTTCATTACTTTAGCAGGTACCTTTATTGTTGCTGTTCTGGTGCATGAACCTTTAGGGAAGTATTTGATTTGTTACAGACAAATTTTGTTATTTATTTATCTATTTATATACAATACCGGTCCAAAGTTTTAGAACACCCCATTTTTTTCCTGTTTTTTATTGAAAATTATGCAGTTTAATGTCTCATTGCACTCTGAAATGAAAGCATAGTACAAATAAGAAATTGGAGTTAAAAAAGAAATCATGGAATCAATTTATAGACCAAAATATATTCTAAGGTTTTGACTCATCAAAGTAGCCACCTTTGGCGGATATAACAGCTGAACACACTCGTGGCGTTCTTTCTACAATAAAATCAAAAATTCTTCAGAAAATTCTTCCCATATCTGCTGCAGAAGTTCCCATAAATGTGTGGCACTTGTAGGTTGCTTTGCTTTCACTCTTCTGTCCAGTTCATCCCAAACCAGCTCGAGAGGGTCTAAGTCTGGAGACTGTGCTGGCCACTCCATGTTTTCAAGCTTACCGTCTTTTTCTTTTTTCTGAGGTAGTTGTGGCATAGCTTGGACTTATGTTTTGGGTCATTATCTTGCTGTAGGATGAACCCCTGACCAACTAGGCGCATACCAGA
>VUQH01046784.1:3438-16319 GCA_015106775.1 Etroplus canarensis
CATTTTAAATAGTTTACAACTTATTTACAGTACAAATTAATTACAAATATTTTACATACCTGGTAGCACCATTATATAATATTTTAATATTAAAATCAAATATGTGAGACTCTGTGGGGTATAACAGCCTGCTAGTGCTGTCATTACAATTTTCAGCTGATCTGGTTTCTAACATAACTTCAGACATGCATTAAAACTCTGTTCATGTCATTTTAATTTCTCTTCTCTTTGCTTTATTTTTTCTGGCGATGACAGAGGGACCAAACCATCCAGGAGGCAGCAAAGCCAATCAAAAAACTCACAATGCCCACAACCACTGGCACCCACACATGGATGGAGGAGGAGCACTTGGGCACAGAAGCAGTTGAGGCAGGGCTGGAAATGGTGGTTAATGCTGGACTTGGGAGACTGTTGATCTTTGTGAAGATAAAGGGACTGGCCTATGGGAGAGGTAAAGGGGTTAGAAATAGATAAGCTGTCTATAATGTAAGGAGTTCTGATCTGAATGTTTAAGATGAAACTCCCAGGAACCAAACTCCATTGTAGGAATTGTGAGAGGATAAAGTGCTCATTATTAATTAGATTAAGAAATTATGAAACAATTGTACAAATAAAACAGAAAAATGTATTATTATGAACATGGGAAATAAATCAGGTGACTTATTGAATATTTTCTCATTCTAGTTTTTCAAGCAGTGATAATTTATTTCTTTTGTGTTAGAATAATTCTCTTTATACCACTAAAATGACTTGCTCTGTAACTATAATAAGAACCAGGGTGAAAGCATTCACAGTTATGTCCATAAGTTTTGGGACAATGACACTTTTTAAAAAAAAAAATTTGCCTCTGTACACCACTGCAGTAGATTTTAAATCAAACAGCCAAACTGTGACTGAAGTGCAGAAATTCAGCTTTAATTCAAGTGGTTTGACAAAAGAATTGCATTAACTGAACTGTATAAAGCAGCCATTTTTATACATGGGCCTCAATTTTAAGAGGCTCAAAACCAATGCAATTTTTAATATAAGGAATTTTCTTAGTACTTGCATGAAAATTCTTTGCGGTCAGTGACTGCCTGAAGTCTAGAACCCATGGACATTACCAAATGATGTGTTTCCTCCCTTGAGATGCTCTACCAGTCCTTTACTGCAGCATGCTTTAGTTGCGGTTTGTTTGTGGTGCTCTCTGCCTTCAATTTTGTCTTCAGTGACTGAAAAGTTGGTCCACTGGTTTAAGATCAGGTGACCGGCTTGGATATAAAATTTCTTTGCCTTGAGAAGCTCTTGGGTTGCTTTTGCTTTGGGTCATTATACATTTGAACTGTGAAGTGTGTCTGACCAGTTTTGCAGCATTTGACTGAATCTGTGCAGAGAGTATAGCCCTGTACACTTAAGAATTCAGTGACCATTGTGAACTGGCAGCTATACATGCCCATGTCCATCTGTCAAACATTGCCTCCACCATGTTTGACAGATGATGTGGTATTTTGATCCTAAGCTGTTTGTTTCCTTCTTCATACTTTTCTCTTCCCACCTTTCTGGTGCAAGCCAGTGCAAGCCTTCTTTTTAAAAATATTCCAGATTGTTGTTTTGGCAACTCCTAAAGTTTTTGCTATCCCTCTAACAGTTGTTTTTTTTGGCCAACTAATGGGCTCCTTCATTTGCACCATCATCTCTTTGAACCTCATCATCTACCAAAAACAAGTTCAACGCTTGGAATCAACTCCACATCTTTCATCTGCTAAGTTTGTCATAGAATGATGAGGGAACAGGCCTCGCCTGGCCATGAAACTGTTTGTCAGGCAATTGTCCCATTATTCCTGAGCCTCTGAAAATGGGGGACCAAGTATAAATATTGCTGTAAATTCTAAATATCAAAGGCAGTTCTTTTTTTAACCCCCCTAAATTTAAGCTGAAACTTAACTTGAAAATTTAAGCTTTTGACTGTTTGATTAAAAATCCACTAAAACAAAATTACAGAAGTGTCCAAAAACTTATGGGCACGACTGTATCAATCATATATCCTTTTATATATTTGAAATTGAATTAAGCTGAGTTTATTACCTATTTGAATTTTCCACAATATTGTATTTATTTTTGCTTTATTTAATTTGGCATTTTTTATATTAAATATTCTGTGAGATCATAGACTATAGAAGGAATCAGATTAAAGTGTTAATATATAGTTGGTGTTTACAGTGACAACATGAATTATGAGCAGTGCAAGTTCTCCAAAATCTTCATAAATACCTCAGAGGGACAGTGAATCTTGGAGCGGTCATATGTGAAGTTGTTGTAGGCCTGCTTCCTGCCCACAGGCTCTAACTGTAAGACAGTCAGAGAAAGTCTTTAAAGCAGAGAAAATCTTTAAAGCAACAAACCAAAACAACTTTGAACAGAAACACTGGCTGCTCTGCTTTAGTTTGGTTCATTACTTCCTGGAGCTCACCATGTTATTCCACAGACCAATGGCCATCTCAGCATGAGCTTGCTCGCTGATGTGAAAACAGTCCACAGAGAAGAACTGTGTGTCAGGCTCACCTTCCTGATGGAAAAGAAAAAATGGAACTAATGTGGGTACATTTGATCATTATATCCCTTCACAGAAGTAGAAGATTATATCCTTGAAAAGTAGGGATATGATCAGTGCCACTGCCACTAATGCCGCCAATACCACAAATCGTTCGCGTCAGCACAAAAACTATCTGATTTTAGATTTGCTATTAGGGGGCATTATCTTTATTTCTTTTCTTTCTTTTTTTTTTAACATTTTTAGTCATATCTCTGTGACTATTTGTCCAATTTGCATGAAGCAAAAACTGAATTGATCGTTGGATCATATACTTTCATGATGATACCATGCCACCACTGCCACAGCCCCTGCAAGTCTTTTGTTTGAGTGCAATATTGTAAAAAATATTTGACACAGGATTTTGAATTTTGCCATGCTGACAGACTGCCATAAAATCTGGAAGTGATTAGATTTTCAGCCATTTTAAAAATATGGATTGGCCACCAGGTGGGGTTTTCTGTAAAATTTTTACCTTTTCAGACATATCTCTAACTAGTTGTCCAATTTGGATGAAAAAACAAAAACAAATTGATAGTGGGATCATACACATTCATGGTGACACCATATCATGTCACTGCCATCATGCCATTGCTGTCATAGCATACTATACCATAGCATCTAGCCTCACATTATGTCAAATGGGGTCAGGACAGCATCCATGAAAGACTGAGACTTGTTGGGGCTAT
This sequence comes from Etroplus canarensis, assembly GCA_015106775.1. NCBI lineage: Eukaryota > Metazoa > Chordata > Actinopteri > Cichliformes > Cichlidae > Etroplus > Etroplus canarensis. The sequence continues at coordinate 6,697 of VUQH01046784.1, forward strand.
GCCTTTAGTGGTCACACAGCAACCGCAGGGAGCTAGTTTGTGTTTGGACTTCTTTGGTTACGTTTGTTTCTGAATTACTTACTCCAATTTTAGGGATGAAGGAATGGCTTAAAAAGGGCTGAAGCACAACAGCAAAGTCTTCTTTTCCATCATAGCGATCTCCTGATATAAGATACTGGATTTCAGCCTTGAATAATAAAAAAGAAAGGAAAATTGATTGAATAAACAAGGAAGTTTAAAGCATGATTTAAATTCCATAAAAAGATAATTGCTTTTACCTGGTACTCATGATTGATACGTTTTATCTCATCAAGTTCTGGAGATATTTCTGATGGGTCAATAACACATGGACAGCTGGTCCTGTAGAAGAAAACAGGAAAAATACATAGTTCCTTTTATTATTTTATTTTATTTTCATGAGAAAGCATTATCTTTTGACATTGATTTTAAAATTGCTTCGTCTATTTTTATTTTCATTTCCTTTCTTTATATGTAACTGCTATTTATTTTTATTACCATTTTATTATTTTGGATTTTTAGCATTGCATTATTCTATTTTTATTCACTGATGGAAGCATTTTCATTATCATACATTTTATTCTATTTTATGATGTCTTCTACAAAACCAACCTTTGCATTAGTGAACATTCCAGTGTGTTCCGCTTAACTGTTTTCAGCAGATCTATCTGCATGATCTCCACAACATTAACCACCAGCCTTGGAACCTAAAGTTACACAGAGAGAATTATAATTTGCTTAAACCTACAAGGACAGTATGTTTCATTATTCTTCAAATATAACCCACCTCTTTGTAAAGCATATCCAAGCTGAGCATGAGATTGTGGCTGTAGTTCTTGGGCGACAGGTTATTCTACAGAGATATCAAGCATAAATTTTATAATATGCTATATTATATGTATTTATATTGAATTTTATATCTATCTATTTATCTCTCTCTATATATATATATAAATTATTTGTGTGCAATTAATTTTAGGGGAACCCTTACTTGGTCAAAGCAGTAATTGCAGAGGTCATTTCCCCCTATAAATATTGTGACAAGTTTCCAGTCGTTTTCAAAATCTACCTCCTGTGGGATATGTGTGCCAAATATGAGTATAAAAAGATTATAAAATTGCAAATCATTTTAAAAGTGACTCCATTTTGAAGTAGTCGCACCTCATTTTCTCTCATGGTCTTGATGAGGGCTTGTACTTGTGATGGAAGCTCTCTGTGACAGAGTGAATCCACAGATATCCGTTAGGGAAAAGACAGAGGGTTGGTAAAAGGTGTTACTCAGGAAGAGGAACTAAAAGAATGTGTACATACGAGGTCATAGCTCCAGGTGCAGCCATGTTAAAGTGCTTCTGTATTAACCCCAGACCTTTGGAGAAGCCCTTTAGAGTGGGGTTGAACTTCCTTAAGATGTCTGAGGAGACACAAATAAACAGGTAACTGATCAAAGCAGGAAGCAAATCATGACTAATGGATGCCTCACAATAACAGTATGGTGAAGTGGTAAATAGAATCTTTAGCTTGTTCACTGCCTGCCTGCCTGCCATAGGAACCATAGCAATGAATGTTCATCCTAAATGTAGCCCAGCTTATATGAACCAGATGTTGGGTGTGTTATGACCCACACAACACTTGTCAAGTCCAGCTTATGACTGTTGGGCCATGTCTCTCCTCCAAGATATTTGTCAGTGCTGTACGTGTAGTGCTGTCATGTTTGCATAGTGAAAGTTTTGCCACCGCCTGGTCAGATTAGTTTAAGAAACAACTGTAAATAGCTCTCCTGATTTTGACCAGAAGTATCAAAGTATGAGAGCTCCTTTGTTTAAGATGTATGTTTAAATTAGCAACATATTATTATAATAACAAGTGGTGGTATTGGAAGGGTTGCCAGGAGAAAGCCCCTTCTCTCAAAAAAGATCTCTCTTGGTGAAAACCAAACACAGCATATCAGCACAAACACCTCATACTAATTGTCATGCATGGTAGTGGACGCATGATGATTTGGGTTTATTTGCAGCCACAGGACCTTGCAGTCACGAAGTCTACTATGAACTTCTCTATATACCAAAGTATTTCAGAGTCAAATGCAATCCCTCTGTCCAGTAGCTAAAGCTCGGCTGAAATCAGGTCATGCAAGAGGACAAAGCTCCCAAACAAACCAGTAAATCTACAACAGAATGTCTGAAAAGAAAAGAATCAAGGTGTTGCAATGACCCAGCAAAAGTCCAGAACTCAACCTGATTAAAATGCTGCAGTGGGACCTTAAGAGAGTTGTGCATGAATTAATGCCCACAAACTTCACTGAACTGAAGCAATGTTGTTAAGAGGAATTGTTCCATGATGAAGTGAGAGACTGATAAAGTCAAACAGACAAGGATTACTTCAAGTTATTGATGCTCAAGGTGGTTCTACAAGTTGTTACATCATTGTAGAGTGTGCTTTGTCACAAGACTTTATACACAAGGTTAAAGGTGACACTAGAGTGCTGTTCTTTTTGTAAACCTAGGAGTAACCGTTTAACAAGAAAGTCATGAGCTACAGTTGTATTTTTACCATACAAAGTTTGTCAGTCTTCAAATCTAAATCTTGACAAGAAAGCAAACAAGAAAATTTTCCAAAAAGCCAAATTCCTGTATATTGTATATTTCTGGATCATTTCTACATTGAATCATGGCTCAGTCCAACTAATAATACTCACCTAAGACTACAAATGCACACACCATGAATTCATGTTGTAGAAACATTTATTACAGTCACATATAGTGACTCAGACAAACTGGTTTTAGGCCTAAATGTGATATAAACTCACTTGGTAGTGTTGTGACAGTCTCCAGAGTATCATCGCCTCCAATGCTATAGGACAGAAAAAACTTAAGAAAAACAACAACCAACATTATATTGGTTTTTAAAATGTGACAGCCTCTTTTACAATGAGAAAATATCATACCTCCATGATACTCCTTTATATGCTGTATTGACCTCAAAAGCGTTCTTTGCTTTAGCGCCAGTGCCAGCCTGTGAACAGAAAATTAAAAAAGCCATGGTGCGATTTGCAGTTTGAAGACAGAACAATAAGGTGACACAGACAGAGATCATTTTCATATCAACGACAAAATGCCAAAACACGATGAGGGTCATCATCACGGTAAGCTACCAGAGACTGGTTAGTACAAAGTTAGTACAAAGTTATAAAAAAGGAATCATTTTCCTAGTGTACTTTACCATAGAAAAATTGACTGTGAATAATTGTGTTCTGGCACTTACTGTTACGGAGTCTCCCAGTGCTGCCACCACCTGAATGTCTGCTGGCCTTAGCTTGTGAACTACAATCAAAGAAATAAGAGAGATTTAGCCTATCACAACAAAATCCCTGCTACACAGTGTAATATTTATTGCTTTATAGGGGACATATATGTCATACAGTATGTCATATATGTACTGCTGCAATGGTGTATGCTCATCTCAAACATGGCCAAAGTTTCAACCACTGAGGTCAGAATATGTGCAAGTAATCCCTGTGAGCCAAAAGTTTAGTTTTAGATAGTTAATTCTAATTTTGGCACTATTAATGCCAGCAGATATCCCTAATATAGTATTCTGAGGTAGACAGGTCTAACTCATTTAGAGTCCAAGAATAAAAACATGCAGCTGGAAATGAGTCCAGCAGGTCCCCTTTAAAGAAAATGTACTGATGACAGTCACTGTATGTTTATCTTGTTTGTGATTAGAAAACCTTGATGGCATTTGTTCTTGCAAGCAGACTGTCTACACAGTTCAGCCTTTGGCTTTTAAACTGAAAAAAAGGATATTGACTGAAAATGGCTGTCCATCATACCTGAAGTTGGCACAGTGTCAGATGGAGCGAGGTCCACACAGGAAAAGTCACTTCCCCAGTTCTGTCAGGGAAACAAACACCAAAGACGTAAAATACACTAGTTATATTTTCATCAGTCTACAGCTACAGCCTCATTAATCAGAATAGTTAGCTCTCATGAGCGACATAACCAAACTGGATCGCAAAATATTGAAATAATTGTCTTTTAGCCTTTGAAAACGATAAAGTCTGTCCACAGATTGCACTGGCATTTACCCACTGAAAGCTAGGTAGATTCAGATACAGATAGCTATATCTGGATTTTAATGGTAATCCAAAATGTGCAATTATCAGGTCAGTTAATCTCACTGGGGCTAACCGATGGGGTGTATTCACACATTCAACCAGTGTGTTTAGTGCTGTGACATATTTTTATTTTTTATGCTAGTGGAATTTAAGTCTGCAACAAACCAGTACTTGAAAATCAATACTGTCTGTGAAAATCAATCAATTCACAAGTTATTTTTTTATGAGTAATCCATTGTTTAGACAGGAATTAACCAGATCTGAGCTTTACTCCAGACCTGACAGAGCCCAGTGCATGACCCCTTCAAAACTGTCCTCAAACCCTTAAAACAGCATCTGTTTAACAGGGGGTCAGCAGTCTTGCAAAATGTTAATTTTGTGTGTTGTTCAGAGCAGTGGTTCTGAAAGGTTGCGTCTTGAAAGAAGACCAGGAGTCCTGTTGGATTTTACAACAGTCGTAGCCTATTATTTCAATATTCAACTGCACAAATGGCTGCAAGTAAATTATTAATTTACTGTGCGAGTACTTTGTACACACTCATTTCCACTTTATAAAAATCCTTGAAAAAAACATCTTTCTGTAAAAGGGAGCTCCAGTCCGGTTATGGTTGTGAGATGGTGAAGATTAGAAAAAAGTGATGCATTAAAGGCTCTGATAGATAGTGAGTCAGTTAATGAGAGGGAAACTAATCACTTTACTGTGTGGAGCAGACCACATGTAACCACCAGTGTAGATGATCCACTACTTAAAGAGAAAAGAAAAAAACTATCACAAAAGCTGCCTGTCGAATTATGGCTTCAGCTAGACAGGCATCATCTGTTGAGAGAAGTTGGCTAATACTAACATGGTACCAAGATACCATGGTACCAAAACTAAAGAGGCACTTAGAAACCAAACATCTGTTTCGAGAGAACCTAGCCCTCTTTAGAAAAGTCCTGGATCTGAACCAGAGGCCTTGAAATTTTGGTTTGCATGTTAGTATGTCTTGGCCATTAGTTTGGAGGGTGAAAACCATGACTTGGTTTCATGAAAACATGGCTTCTTATGATGTGCTGGGCATTTCTTCTCCACCCACCTCTTTTCACTCCCCATGCATTTATTTGTTGCTGCTATATTTCATTGAATGTTGTCTTCTCTCTCCCATAGTCTGTGTTTCTCTTTGCTCTCCTTTCTGTCTTCTCTGTCCCCTCTCCCCCAACCGGTTGGGGCAGATGGCTGCCCCTCCCTGAGCCTGGTTCTGCCGGAGGTTTCTTTCTGTTAAAAGGGAGTTTTTCCTTCCCACGGTCGCCGAGTGCTTGCTCATAGGGAATCATCGGATTGTTGGGGTTTTCTCTTTAACACTGTAATATCTTTACCTTACTGTGTGAAGCGCCTTGAGGCGACTTTTGTTATGAATTGGCGCTATATAAATAAAACTGAATTGAATTGAATTGAATTGACTTAGCCTTTCATCCCTCATGCTGTCTGCTCCTGAGGACCCCCAGAGTGCCCTTTATTTATTCACCCTTGCTAACATGAACAGAACAGAACACAAAAAATATAGAGAATATAAAATCTAATTAATTCATCATCATATTAATGGATAATTTCTTTTTCTTTTTCAGAATTCATTTGCTCAACTAAATGTTTCAACACGTGAAATTTGAGTGGTTCTTTAGATGTTAAAAAATTAAATATTTTATTTATAGAAGAAGTTGCTACTTTTCTTTTCTGAAAAGAGCTTAAAAATGGACATTAGATACTTACTGTATTAGGCGCAGTTGTTGGCGGGGGACCAGAATACATGTAATTGCTGTTGTTGTAAGTCCGAATATAAGGTGAATTCTGTAGATAAAAAGAAGAATTTAAATCATCATTAACAATGTGGCTTTAAAACTGAGTAAAATGTATAGTACAGAGTTAAGAAAATAGGTGGACAGATGGCAGATGTAAACTCACTGGCCACTTCATAAGGTATACCTGTTGAACTGCTAATTAGTGAAAATACCTACTGAGTCTTCTTGATGCATGCTCAATCATCCAGGTAAGTAACACCTCAAAAGTTGATTCTGTTCATCTGGACATAAAGTTTTCCGTGGGAGAAACTTTTCATCACTCATCCAAGTGACTTCTTCAGTCTCAGTCTCAAGATGAGTACCATCTTGCAATGCTGTGATTGCAGCCATTACCCAGCTCTCTGTGAATGGTACTCATGGCCTTTGATCGGTGGCCTTTGATCAGTGGTGCCTTGGGCGGTGGTTGTTTGATCGATGGTCATGGGAATTTGCATTTATAAGGTTGGAGAATCCAGCAGTCAGTTGAGACTGAAGAAGTCACTTGGATGAGTGATGAAACGTTTCTCCCACAGAAAACTTTATGTCCAGATGAACAGAATCAACTTTTGAGGTACCTACTGAGTCAATCACATGGACCCCAAGAAGAATAGCTACTGCATTTATACAACTAATGAGGATCCTAATAAACTTAACTAAACATGGCAGCAACTTAGTGCATTCAGGCATGTGGACATGGTCAAGATAACTCTCTGAAGTTCAAACTGAGCATCAGATCGGGGAAGAAAGGCGATTCAAATGACTTTGAACATGGCATGGTCATTGGTGCCAGATGGTTCAGACTAGTGGTGGTATAATGGTATGTGAAATATTTTCTTGGCACACTTTGGACCCCTTTGTACCAGTTGCTAATGATTTGAACACCACAGCCTACATAGCATTACTGAACATCACAATCGGTTCATCGTAATCAAAAGGCCTCCACAGTCAACAGATCGCAATAGAGCACCTTTAGGATATGGTGGAACAGGAGAATCACGTCTTGGATGTGCAGCTGACAAATCTGCAGGAATTGTGTTATACTATCATGTCAATATGGACCAAAATCTCTGAGGAATGTTTCCAGCGGCTTTGTTGAATCTATCTCACAAAGAATTAGGGGATCCAATGTGCTTCTAGAACGGTGTATCTAATGAAGTGGCTGGCGAGGTCTAAGTTGTCATTGGTGATGACCCCAGAGTATGTCATTTTTTCCACTTAAATTGTTCTCCCATGTCTTGGTAATCAGGAAATAAAAATAATCATTCTAACCAACACATGTGAAAATATATTTACATTTGCTTTTAAAAAAGTCAATTTTGCATTTCTTTAACATATAATGGTATGGTAGGGCCATGAGTTAGACCTCATTTGGTTAACAACATTTTGTTAATGTTTATATAGGGACAAGGTAGGAAGGATGCATTTGTAAGCTTAGCTAAGTTTGCAATGCCCATATTTATGAGGCTCCTTTAAAAAAGAACTTTGTAGAAATCTTTTTGCATCCGTTTTTCCATCAAAGGATTTACACAAACATATTCACTTTTATTTATCCTACCTTAGCTGGACATTTCAGGCCAGTGGGTACATTCAGATCCTGTACAGAAGACTTGTTGCCCAGAGGCTCCAGCTGTAAGAAATAAAAACATTAGTGCAACATATCACAGCTGAGCATAATTCATGATTATTTTATATTAAGTACACAGTATTACACACAGCATGGTAAACGTGATGATCATATCAAGGTTTTTGGTAGCATAGTGGTTTGTGCATTTGCTGGCTCAATCCCAGGTGGGGACACAAGTCCCTCTCACCATGGAGGGTTGCTTAAGGAAGGGCATCTGGCATAAAACCTCTGCCAAATTACCAATGTGGATTAAACCGCTGTGGTGACCCCTTGGTGGAGAATACAAGGGAGCAGCCGAAAGGTACATTTCATATTCAAGATTTTAGTATCAAATTCAGGATCATTAATTTAGAGGGCAGTTTAATTATCTGTGACTAATGACTACAGGCTGAGTTCAACAGAGCCGAAATCTCTTCTGCCAGAGACTTACACTGTGTAAAAGAATGTTTCTGTGCATTAAGTGCTATATCTTGATTGCTTATGCATCAAAGGTAGAGAAGATATGTGTTATTCTTTTCAAACTTTGTTTTTATATCCAGGACAATGACAGTGGTAAATTTAATTACAAACTAATCACTGGATGCAACACTTGAAAAATAATATATTTCTCTAATTTTGAGGCAAAAGCGTTCAGGGTATAGCACTTAATACACAGGAACATTTTTAAAGCAAAGTTTGTTATGATCCATGGGTTTTTGTGTTAATATTTTGGCTTAATTCTTATATTTTGTATATTCTCATTTTGAGTTTCATCCTCTGTTCAGTATTTCTATGATTTGGGGGTCTCTGTTTTTACATTTTTATCATCATGAACTTTCATCATGATCCTCTTTGTGTTTTGTGTCCTTCTCCACCCCCCCTAGTGTCCCCTGTTGTCTCGTCTCCATGGGTATTTTTGTTCTTGTATTTCCGGTTTTATTTTGTAAGTCCCCTCTGTCTTGTGCTTTGCACTTTAGCTTACTTCCTGTCTTAGTTATCCCTGACTGTTGCCCCCTGTGCCCTTTACCCTCCTGTTTCTCATGAGCAGGCCCACAGATTTTCCCCCTGGATCACCACAGGAAACTATTAAAAGTTACAGATTCCGTTAGCCCGTGTGTATTTATAGTCCTGTCACCCCCTAGTTAATTGCTAGTTATCTCCCCATCAGTTAGTCTGCTCTCCTCTATGCTAACCTGTGTAATTTCCTATATTTTCTGTATTCTGTAATTTCTTGCTTGTTCTTCATTTGGATTGTCTGTTCAGATTTTTATCAGAAGTTTTGCTTTCTGGTGTTCACCTGAAATTCAACGCCTAACATTTGGGTCCTCCTCTCTGCTCCACAACACCCAGTTATGACATAGCTGATGTGTTATCGGCTGGATATGGAAAATGTTCATGTGTTTCATGTATACAGTGAGTATCAAATTGTTCTGGATAACTTGTTTCTAAAGGGCAGAGTTTATTAATTTCGCCGTTGTGCCAAGTTTTACAAGGTCAGTTGTGTAATGATTATAGCACTGTTAATTATTATTGTAAACTCATTCTTATATAATAATAAACTCATAATTACTATCATAAACTTACAAGCCAAAATGACATGAATTCAATTCAATTCAATTCAATTTTCTTTATATAGCGCCAATTCACAACAAAAGTCGCCTCGAGGTGCTTCACACTGTAGGGTAAAGATACTACAGTGTTAAAGGGAAAACCCCAACAATCCGATGATTCCCTATGAGCAAGCACTTGGCAACGGTGAGAAGGAAAAACTCCCTTTTAACAGGAAGAAACCTCCGGCAGAACCAGGCTCAGGGAGGGGCAGCCATCTGCCTTGACCAGTTGGGGGTGAGGGAACAGAGAAGACAGAAAGGAAGACTATGGGAGAGAGAAGACAACATTTAATGACATGCAGCAGTAACAAATAAATGTATAGGGAGTGAAAAGAGGTGGGTGGAGAAGAAATGCCCAGCATAAGAGGCCCCCAGCAGTCTAAACCTATTGCAGCATAACTAAGCCCTAAATATAAGCTTTACCAAAAAGGAAAGTTTTAAGTCTAATCTTAAAAGTAGA
>VUQH01046793.1:7296-29771 GCA_015106775.1 Etroplus canarensis
GGAACCGCTCATAAAACAAAGGTGCACAGTAATACATTATTAGTTAAAAATACATTAAGATCCTGTTTTTTTATTTGAACCTGGTAGCATTGTTAGTCAGTGAAAGTTTGACATCTATCAGCACATGGCTGGGTCATGCTATTTAACTAAAAATGAGAAACCATAATTTCATGCATGCCATCTAAAACATATTACAGCTCTAGCAGGATAGTCTTTAGCTTTGAGAGCCAATGTCACCTGTATTAACACTAAAAAGTGAACAAGTCTGTTTATCCTGACTGTGTTGTTATATACTATGTCAACCTGGATTGTACAGCCATAATACCAAGGACACATTTCAAGCAGCTCTTGGTGGAATTTGGCCAAAGGCCATAGAATGTTTTCTTTTTAATTTAATTTTTGTCCCAGTATCCCACATGCTATTTTCACCTCTCTCTTGCCTCTGTAAGCTGCACTTATATAAATGCAACAGCATTTAAACCTGTTTGAAACAATTATAAAACTATTTTACTTTAATATTAAGATTTATATTGTAAGCACTTTTTGTCCCAGGAATCATTGTGACATTGAAGCGCCATTGTAACCTAACTTATTAAGCACTTTATCACCCTACTGTATTTTCAGAGCATTTCTGACAGGTGTATTACTGTACTTAATACAAAAGGTTGATATTACCTGAAATACCTAAAACAGGCCTACAAAAAGCAAATGTCAGGTTTATTATGTTCTAGTTGTGTTTTAATGTGTGTGTATAAATGTGTACTTTCAGAGTATTCATATAATGCAGGGATTTATGTAAACTTTAACTGGTGGAAATGGAGCAACAATTTAAATTCTGTTCAACTGAAAAATCACTTATTGTTAATTTTCATTGAGGTTATTTTTATATCATACTATTTTATTTTATGTATATGAATGATTTGTAAGACCAATTACAATTCAGAAATATCAGTGTGCTAAAATGTCATGATAACAGCTTTATTTTTAATAAGTAAATAAATATATTAAATTGACCAAAAATTTCCATTGTATTTTATTCTGCATAATAAACTATTGTACATTATATGGGTATAAGAGTATTGGTCCATACCTCCTTATCATTGAATTCAGGTATTTCATTCAGTCCCATTACCACAGGTCCATGAAATATACCCCCTGGCCATGAAGTCTGCTTTTACAAACACTTGTGAAAAAATGGGTCATTCTAAAGACCTCACTGAATTATAGTATGGTGCTGTCATAGGATGCCACTAGTGCAACAAGTCAGTTTGTAAAATTTCTTCCCTCCTACGTAGCCATTTCAGGATATACTGTAAGTTTTATTATTGAAAAGTGGAAGCTTTTAGAAACCACAGCACTTCACCCATGAAATGGCAGGCCATTGTTGTGGCCAAAATTAGACAGCGGGGTTGCCATGTGCTGAGGTGCGTAATGCATAAAAGTCACATAATGCGTAAAAGTTGCCAGCACACTGCTGACTCAAAAACTGCAGAATTCAAAACATCCTCTAGAATTAACATTAGTGCAAAAGCTATGTGCCAGGAGCTTCATGGCATGGGTTTCCATGGCTGAACATCAGCACGCAAGCCTTTCAAAAGCAAGCAAAATACTAAGTGTTGGATGGAGTGGTGTAAAGCACACCACCACTGGACTCTGAAGCATGTTCTGTGGCACGACAAATCACACTTCTCTACCTAGCAGTCTGATGGATGAGTATGGATTTGGTGAATGCCAGAAGAACATTACCTGTCTGACTGCACTGTGCCAACTGTTAAGTCTGGTGGAGGACAGATAATGCTATGGGATTGTTATTCTGGGGTTTGTCTGGGCCCCTTAGTTCCAGTGAAATAAAATCTCAAGGCTTTTGCTTACCAAGACATTTTGGGCATTTCTATGCTCAGTTTGGGGAAGGTTCATAAAGGCATGGTTGGATGAGTCTGGTGTGGAAGAACTTGACCGGCCCACACAGAGCTCCGAACTCAACCCCACTGAACAATTTAGGATGAACTAAAACAGAGGTTGTGAGCCAGGCAATCTTGTTCAACATCAGTGCCTGACCTCACAATTGCTGTTCCGGATGAATGGTGAATAATTCCCACAGACACTCCAAAATCTTTTAGAAAGCCTTTCCAGAAGAGTAAAAGCTGTGCTAGCCACAAAGAATGGATTATCTCTATATTAATGCCTATGAGTTTAAAATGAGATATCATACAAGCCCCTGTAAGTGTAACAGGTAGGTCACCGAATACTTTTGTCCATGTAGTGTATGTTTCTTCTTAAAGCATAATGACAACACGCTGTGATGTACAACAACAAAAAATGAAGTTGACCCCAGCTTAGAAGAGCAGCAGAAAAGTAATGTATGGGTATAAATAAATATTCCATAGTCTCTTTTTTATCTTATGATATTTACAATTTCCACTAAAAGTACTGAAACAACAAGGCCAATTTTTTCACATTTGTGTGTGGGATGTATGTGAGAAGAGAGATCAGAGTTTCAGTTTCTATTCCCTGGCACTTAGATCTAGATGTGTTAAAAAACATAGAACATAAAACTTTTGTATCAAAACACTCAGTTTTTCAAGTGAGTTAAAGTACTGGAACGAATGAGCTAAAAAAAACTGATTGCATATGTTGTAGGTTTTGTCCTTTGATGACTGGTTCAGTGCTTGTTGCTCAGTGCACCAGTGGCTTTCTCCTTTCTCCGGACATTCTAAATTGCAATACTAGCTATGCCCAATGTTTTTGAAAAATATCTGATGGATTTTCTGCTTTTTTGAACTTCAAAATGGCATTATTTTCTCACATAGACAGCTCTCTGGTCTCCATGTTGGTCTGTCTTTTTTAACTATGAATGTAGTCTTCATGAGTGAAAGCCAAAGCTTAAACTGAGAGTAGATATTCAGGGCTACTTAATAATTAAACCATCAATCCTATATGATCCAGCTGGGTAAGAAACACCTGTCACTAATCATGTACCAATACTTTGCTCACTTGAAAAACTGGGTGGTTTGCCAGGAAATATCTTATGTTCTATGTTGTTTAACATTTCTAGATGTAAATACCAGGAAATAAAAGCTGAAATTCTGATCTCTAATCACATATTTATCTTTTGATTTCACACACAAATGTCTTCAGAGCACAGCAAAAACAAAATCAATCACCTTTGCTGTTCCAATACCTTTAGAGGGAACTGTATCTATAGGGTGTATTGGCTGTTACTGCTTTTCAGTTTGACAGTGGGAATGTGTTTACATTAAGAACATGCATTTAACAGGATTTTTGTAGTATGTAAAAGCACAGTTTTCCAAATTTTAAGGGTGCATGAGACACAAGCTTCCTGGAGTGTAATCACACTGGTACTGTCCGTGAGGCAAAGGCTGTGTTTGCTCATACAAACAGTAAAAGTGGCTTTATGGACTGTCTGTATTTGGTGTGCAAACAGTTGTCACATTCTCCTGGCATGTTATCATTTTCACATCATGCATTTGCATTTGGGATAGCTCAAATAACACAACATCTATGTTTTTATTTTGGCAAGTTTGTGTGCTATAAAAATGCACAGTACTAAAGAGAATGTACATTCAGTTATTTTTACTGTACTAATACAGTATCACACATTTACACACCATACACAGTGTACAACCGTTATAACCTGACCTGTAAAGAATGATAAATACCGCTCCTGTATCTAGAAAATAAAATATACATATGCACATATGCATAAACACAAACTTCTTTTCTAAATTTTGAAATGATTCCAGAGTTAATGTCCTAAAGATCGTCCAGATAGACCATGATATGCCCTCTTGCCAAAATTTGCCACCTCCCCCCACACAACCAACAGCAGTGCTGGTGTTACACCATCCAAAATGGACTATAATCAATGTCTGAGTGTAATCTGGCACTAAAATTGTTTTTCAGATCATAGAAGATCTTTATTCATATTTCAGTCCATGTTTCTGGTCTAAAAGGCCATTTTCATCAGTGACAGTGCATCCCTGTCACCTTTGTAGATTAAAAAAACTTATTGCCAGCTTTTAATTTTATAAAGGAGGCATAATTTGCTAATTTGGGAGTTGGAACTGTAATGTGTGTTGCAGGTGGACACTTATATAAGTAATACATGTTAGCATGTCTGAGGGTGCATAATTCCTGAGTGGGTTTTGTTTTACATTACTGTAAATACTTGTCTGTAAAGAGATACAGATGTAAATGAGATCCTCCCTAATTATTACTGCAAAGAAAGTAAAATATCTACCACCATTTCTGATAAAGACTCAGCACTGGATGGTGAACTAAAATAAAAAGATGAGCACTGTGTACCCTACACAGTACTTAAACCCTTGCATAGTTACTAAGGTATTAGTAAGTAATAAGTAAGAACATAATAGAAGATACTTGCTAATAGTCAACATGAAGTCCAGAGATGGTAGATGGTAAATTTAGAGAGACTGCCTAATGCTATGCATACTATGTATCAGGGACAACCTCCTTCAAGGTATGCATCTGCATAGGTGATCGCTAGTGAGCCCAAAAAGAAAAGTCTTAGAGCTCACACCGATAAAAGCAGCTATTGTGAGACCTGTCAAAGTGTATAAGGTTGACCAGATGAGAGTAGCTGCTAAAACACTTTCTTACAGTGATGCTGAGATCACTAGGATATTGATATATTTAATGTCATTTCAGGGCAATAAGCAATCCATATGACCAGTTAATATGTGCACTGACTAGCACATAATAGGACAACATTACAAGTCCCTGTAACATTGTGTTAATCTCCCTCATGCAGAACACAGGACCCATGTGATTGTCCTGTGGCGCTTGGATATTGTGGGATCCCTGAAGGCCTGTGGGTTATGGGTGGGGTGGGGCCTCCATAGATCTTGCTTGTTACAAGCACATCCCACAGATACCTTAACAATTTGGAATCTAGGGTATTTAGAGGTCAGATTAATGCCCTCACACATATATTGTGTCCCTTAAGAATTTGAGAGTGGTTTTTGCACTGAAGTGAGATTCATTGTTATGCTGGGGAAGGCTGATGTTCTCAGAGAGTGGCGTTGGCATGAGGGGCGTGCTTGGTCTGCAGCAATGTTTAAATGGGTGGTATATGTCAAAGTAAGTATCCACAAAAAGACCAACAGCTAAAGTTTCCCAGAAGAACATTACACTGTAATGGGAGGATCTGCATTATTGACTAAAGGTGCCAGTGACTATATTGTGGTTGCTGATCAATATATATATTTGTCATCTGTTTGCATCAGTCTGACAACAGTTCAGTTATTAATTAAATAATGGTGTGAAAGATAAAAAACACACACTATGAAAGCAGAGAGCTCCTCTTTTCTGCATCATTTAGAGGCCTCTTACGTCTTTTTGGGGAAGAGGTAAAGCCTAAGTGTGTGGCTGCACGTGTGATGGTTTTAGGGCATCAGCATGAGTACAGTTTAATGTTAACATGTGAGCAGGTGAGTACTCCGTGACACCAGGAACTGCTCATGGAAAACAGAGAGCTGACCTACTCTGGGAAAAGCAAAAGCCTACTGACTTACTAATATACTGACACACTGACCCACAGACCGACTGTTTGCTGTTTGCCACTAAAACCCTAATCCTTTACTCCACTCACAATCCCACAAATCCCCTGTGGAGGGTTAAGGTGTCAGTCTGACTTGTCCCCTGCAATGTCATGACAGGACAATATGGTACGAAACTCTCCCACACTCTCCTTTCTCACAACAGTCTTCAGGTAAACAGTAAACAACAGAGCTGAGTGTTCTGATTAGTGCACACATATACATGAAATCATAATCCAGTCATATCAAAACAAACTATGACACACTGTATGTTTATTTGTTCCTGGATTTGTAGAGCATATTGTAAAATGCTTAAAGCGTTAGCGTAGCAGCAGTTGTAAAAGTACTATCAGACACACTGTTGACTTGATAAAATCAAATCTCTGAGGAGATTAGATTCAGTTTTGCTCTGTGGTGCTAGCCAGCTGAGTGAAATGGTGCAATGCATTATTTCCCATCAAATGTGAGGTATACCTAAATGCCAAAATATCACAATATTTTTTAACAGATTTCTGTTGAAATTCTATTCTTCTATTCTTTCATGCTTTTGTGCATGTTTCATGTGAGTGTCTCAATAATCACTAATAAGGATTTAATGTTAATTTTAATGTTAATGTCAGAAGTTTACTTAAACTAACCAGTAAGCATGAAAATGTTTAGTAGATATACAGCCTGTAAAAAGACCACAAACAAAGGATGTTATGATAAAACATCTTATAACCTGTATTTGTTTAGTTTAACTAATCAGTTACTGTAAATGTCATCTGTGCTTTGTCATTTGACAATATAAATCTCAACTGTAATTATATTTTGCAGGGCCTAGACGTTCAGTGCTGCCTGTATACTTGCTACAATGTACAGAACACTTCAAATAACTTTTAAATCCACAGGATGATCCTATTACGTCAGACCTAGTTACCTCTTATATCTCAATGTGTTACATCAGGGTTTTACTTTGACTTGGTGTCCACTGTCAAAGGGGTCATTTGACAACACTTTTGCTGTTATCAATAAAACTTAAAGTTGAAGAAGTTTTACACAACATTGTATACTAGATAAACAAAATATACTCCATATACTTTTGTTCTAGACAGCCATACTGACTCAGATAAAGTGTAAGAAAGTCCGCACACTGGATAGTCCAATCTAACCATTGTTATAAGTTACAGTGAAAATATTACATAGGAAAAAATTCCACCCAATATTCTATATAAGTATTCAGATTAGCCTATATCTTATCTGTAGTCTGATTTTCATCACTGGTCAGTGATAGTGTTTAACGTTGGAATTATTTATGGTACACACTGCAATGTAAACATACATGTTTATTTATTTTAATCTTTATTTTTTTCCTTTCAAATTTATTTTTATTTATTTATAACTGGGCATCAGTAACTAAATGTAATTTCCCGCCCCCACAATTAATCAAGTATTCTGATGCAACATAATACACTAAAATTGAGTTAAATATCAATACAGAATGACTGCAGTTGTTTGCCTCAAGACTCCTTGGTATACTGTTGCCACAAAATTATTTTTGGGGGATGTTTTGTTATACTTTTAGTTAGGATGTTGTGGGCTAGACTGAGATAGGCTATATATAGGCTTGTCAAATTTTGTCCAAGTATGTTCTAGTAGTAACTAAAAAAACCTATCAAACAATTAAGCATGATTTCCACTCAGTGTAATAAATTCACAGAATTCTGGCCAAAACGCATAATTAAAAAAAAATATATAATTAAATCTTTTTGTAAATATTAATTAAAATTAGCTGCAGGAACAGCACATTCATGATTATAACTAATCATGAACTACAGCATTGGTCCTGCCAGCTACCTACAGAAGTAAACTATTAATTTAAGATTAACAAGTAGTATTTTCTTTAATATTTAATTATTGCAAAGATTTTTTTTTAAATCTCTATAAAAATGTTTTAGGTGGTAGGCTAAAAGGCCCATCAAATAATTGGTATAGCTCCTTTGTTTACAAAAGTCAGCATCAGATAAACTGTAACCACTTGGTGGCGTTGTTTAAGTAAACAGTCTGAGGGTCAATTATTTAGATATACTACAGAAATCCAATTAAATCACCTCCTACTTTACTGTGATCATGCCCTTCACTCTGTCACGTTTACCTCCAAGAATTCAAAAATCCAGTGCACTGAACTTTGGACCAGTAAAATAGTAATGGGAGCAGGGGGCTGAGTTATTAGACACAATAAAGCCAATCTAAATTGTGCACAAATCAGATATAAAGGACAGAAAATGTATCTGATGTATTCTCTTCTAAATCTCTGAGGGAAAAGAGTAATCATAATAACAT
Source organism: Etroplus canarensis (assembly GCA_015106775.1). Lineage (NCBI taxonomy): Eukaryota > Metazoa > Chordata > Actinopteri > Cichliformes > Cichlidae > Etroplus > Etroplus canarensis. The sequence goes on from VUQH01046793.1 coordinate 15,198, forward strand.
ACCTGGAATCAAAAATATCACATTTGTGCAATTTCGTGCTTAGCACAGTTCTAAAATTGTCTACACTGAGAGGGTTTGAAATAGTGATAGTGAAGACTATCTGTTATGATTGTTATTTAAAGTTTGGTCAGGAGAGGGCACTAGATTTATTGTTAGCTTGTGTACATCAGTTAACACTGCTGGCAAAGTTACAGCTCTGTATATGTAACCATCCATGGTGTCTAACAATATGTCTTGGTTATGTGGTGAATAAGTCCTATACAGATGCCAGTAACAGCTGGAACCACAGAAAATCATCAGATAAAGACCACTTTATGCAGGTTCTGTCTAACAGTGCTGACAATCAGTATCTATTGTAGTCTAGCTTCTTAGTAGGGAAAGACACCCAGATTCCTGTGCAATCACCACTGTGAATTGATCCATAATCTAGGCAGTTGCACACACATCATAGAACACAGCTATTTCAATCCTCATTGTTCAAATGTCTGTGTTGCTGGCTTTTTTGTTAGTCAAAGAGTGAAAAACACACAAAAGCTTACTTCAAGACTTTTGACTTGATGAGCGAATAACTAGTGTGCATGGGCATGCCAAAATGCCAAAAAGGAATTTCTCTAACTGATTGTGTTTTATGAATGATTAGGCAACAACATCTTAATTCCAAGCTTTTGCTTTCTGGTACAAACAAATCCCAGAAGAAACATTTCCTAATCAACAGAGGTAAATCACAAGATCTGATGGTCCTGACAGCTGCCTTGCAAATACTTGAGATGCTTATTATCCACAGTTTATATTATACAGATGGATTTTAGGAGCAAGTTGGGTGTCAAAGATATCAGGGTGATATGCTTCCAAAACATTGTGTTGGGGCTACTGAAAACTTCAACGTAATACTAAAGTAGCAGTAGTTCCCCAAAACATTATTTCTCCCTGCCAGAAAGGTCTCAACCATCCAGCTTCCAAACTTCTCTCAACCCTAAAGAGAAGAATAGTAGGCACCCTTTCTAAGCCCTAAGCCTGAGGCAAATCAGAGTTTGTGCCGAAATCTCGTGTCTGAACATATCTTAACATCCAGATTTTAAATGCCTAACAGTGAAGTCAGTGCAATATTTTGTACCTACCCTCCAGGAACCTGTCTATGCTACCTACCAGCACTTACCTAACAGTTTATGTTTTTGCTCAAAAGACCATTTTCAAGACAGTCCCACCTTTTAAACTGTCTTTGGCATAATCTAGATTTTAAATAACATGAGATATATTATTTAATTAACAAGTACACAAAAAAAAAGTAACAGATACACAGACCTGTTCCCTAAGTTCCTTGAAAGCCACTTGGAGACAATTTTATGAGCATACCACATAAAAATGGTGTCAGAAAAGGTATACCTCATACACTAATTGGAAAAGCTTACCAAGAGCTGGACAGGGGTCCAGACATATTGACTATTTACAATTTAGTAAGCAAGAAGTGGACTCGAACAAGCTGGAAGTAAACGGATAGTTCCCTTGTTTGTGTCTTGAATTTCTTTAACTGAAGCAGCTATGAATCTTGGGAAGTTTGACCACTTAGAATTTACACACGTATGGAGTTTGTGCAGAGGCTTTGTGAAATCGTAACTAACACTACAAACTGTGTGACTGAAATAAAAGTTCCAATATAAATACCTTATTTCACATACATTGCTTGAACATCTCTTCAAGACTCCTAGAAGCACCAACTTTTCTTGTCATCATGCACACTGGACTGTGGGCACTGGCAGAACTTTGGACAGTGGCTCCAGAAACATCCATCAACAGTTTCCTGAATTAGTTTGAGATACTGTAAGAACCAAAAGCAGAAAGCCAAAAAAAATCATTAAAAAAATGCCTCTTGACCTGGATAGCCAGAATGGTTTGGGCTGCAACAGCTAAAGAATGCCATGTCTGACACATCCCAGGATCATTGGCTCTCTTCTGGCCTGGACTGGCCCAAACCTAGCCTGAATACTGGTAAGGGAATTTATTTACATCACAAACTGTTCCAAGCCTGCTTCTTCCAATTCTTTCTAAACTTGTGCCAATATTTTCTCAGCCGTGTGTCTGAATTGGGAAGAACTCAGTTAAGTGTACCTAGAATGTGTCCTAATGAGCAAGCCAGTTGGTAACACTTCACAATCCTTTTGGGAGAAAACACCTGGAGCTTAAAAACCACACTCTGATGAAGACAACAAGGCTGAAACCTTAGAATAATTGATGGCATGACCAGAATGTGTTTGTGAAATTGAGATTTGTCAACTTTTCCTGAAGTTTTGCGGAAGTGCTACCGGTTTACCTTTGGGCATTCAACACTGGAACTGCAAGATTTGATGAAGATGGTCTAGTACCACAAATGAATATACTGAAGATTAATATACTAGGAAAGTGAATCCTTCTCAGAGAATAAATCAGGTCAACACTATCATTTATACTTCCCTAAAGTTAGATATTGGTAGCCCTCTGGTTCACACTGCATCAGTGACCAAGATTTCATGTCAGATGTTTACCTTCAAATGGAATATCTTTTTCTCGGCATGGTATGACTAGTAGTCCACTACTACCATGTTAAATTCATTTGCATAAGAATACACATTCTACACACTAACCTTAACAATTTTCACCAAAAGATTATGAAAGTACTGTAAAGTGTTTGCACAATAAATCTGGAGGGTGCAGATGATTCTCCAGAATAGACTGGATTGCCTGCTGCTTTACCTCACCCAACAGCAAGACAAACCATTAATATGCCAATTAGATTAATCCTAGATTCCAGATAATGGATAATGGCCTCAGCAAAATATACAGACACTTTCACCAAAGAGGCTATAAAGGTTCTGCAGCCTGTGACTAAGCCCTTTGTAGTGTCTTACTTTGATGTCCAGTTCTCAAATATAGTACTGCAATGCTATGGAGCCTCTACTAATTGTAGATATTTTTTTAACTGTTGATGTCACTGTACCAGCATTACTTTAATCTGAAATGCCTTATTTGGCCTCTTGGGGGAGCAGAAAACAGCAAATAACACAACATTAATGTATCACCTTCAGTTAAAATGATGAGAAAACAGCTGATTTTAAAGTTTAAAATTCATTGGAGCTGTACCTCTATTGGTCTTGAAAATAAAAGTCCAGTCATGATGTATGCTCAATCATCCAGGTAAGTAGAACTTCCAAAGTTTATGTCTTTATGTCCAGATGAACAGAATCAACTTTGAAAAGTCCAGTCACTTTCCTTTTAACTTGGTTCACGCTAGATTGGATTGGCTGTAGGGATGCCCAATTCTGCTGTCAGGTTTGGGCACTTGAAAAGGTGAAGGTGACTTACCATTGAATCGATCACCTATGGATAAGGCTAAGTTGCTTGTTTAATGCTTTTCCAAACTGCTTTGTTGCTTACAGGTAGTCTTAGAAAGTTTTTTAAAAAATGCTGAATTGTGATTTTTGAGGTTTCTGTACCCATGTGAAAAGAATGGGTTGTAAATAATCAGAAAATTGGGAGTGCTGGAAGTGCAAGAAAAATAAACATTTTTCTTTGAAATTTAGTAGGGACATAGTTCTAAAATATCAGAAATTTGGCATGTAGTAAATGCAGGCAAATTAGGATTCAGTTGTATTTTTTATACACTCATAGCTCTGATTAATTAAAACTGTAAATTTTATAGTAATGAGAGTTAGGAGTTAAAGAGTTAAAATTGTCTACATTTCAGAGTGTAAATTATGCATTCTTTGGGGGTGGGGGTATAAGCCCTTTTTGTATTATTTGTATCAGGAAGTCAAGTGCAGGAGGTTAGAGCCAAATGCAGGATGCTAAGGCAGATTTAAATAGCAAAAAAGTGAACTTTTATTTAGGCCATAAACTGAAAACACACACACACACACACACACATGCACACATACACACAGGTGATTACAGAAATCAGAACATGGAGAAATATACCAGACACTTTGAGAAGCATAAAGGGAAAGCTATATATACACAAAGAGCTGATTAGACAACAAGAAACAAGTGGGGGATGAAGCACAGCTGAACACAGTCAGTACAAGTGAGAACAATCAGGGAATCAGGGAAGACAGAGACAGGAAGTAAAGTTAACAGGGGACATGAAAGGACCTTAATCTTCAAAGTAAAACAGGAACAAACAGGGAAACACTGAGGGAACTAAATGTAGAAGAAATGTCAACTTTAAATTAGGAACTGAGGGATAAAACAAACCAGGAATTCAAAACTAAACACTAGAACAATACATAGTTCCCACAGACACGTTTTTTGTTACCTCCTTAGAGATGCCATCTTTATTGGCAAGCTGTGCTTGCTTACACACACTGCTGTTTATCTTCCCTGTGAATTTTAAACTATTTTGATGTTAGATTTGACTTGTGATCAAAATTATGGAAAGGCAAAAGGAGAAAGACAATGCAGAATCATTAAGTATGGAGGATAGAAAGAGATAAGATGAGAAAATCGGCGTAATAGATGGGGATTCATACTCGTTAGCAAAGGAAAAGCGGAACCATGAAGTTTCAGCATTGCCACCAATTCAATACTATGACGATGAAAGATTTTATTGGCAGTGAACTGACGTTGAACTGACGTTTATCGCGCGCAATTCCCGTTGCATTCCAGGCATAGTCCCGGTATTGCGGATAATAGCCAGTCAAAATGGCACGATCGGGGGCATTGATGCCAAACAATGTCAACATCAAAAGAGAATACATCATGAGTACATCCTGAACGCCGCAGCAACACGCCGGGGTCACAACGTGAATGCCGGCCTTTTGACGGTAATATAATGGCAATAGATCGTCAGGAACATAATTTTCAGCCATTTCACTCTGTTTTGTGCTAAGTCGGCACAGATCGCCATAATCGGCGCTATTACGGCTCCGGTGGAATGGGGGTCGAATGGGGGTCTAAGACCTGTATCATTAGCTTGTGTTGGCATGCAGCATTTATACCAGTGAGCAATTTCAGGCCTACAAGTCACTGGAGGCGTACAATCAGTTTGTTAATGGTTGGGTTGGCAATGTTTCCTCAAGTGTCCTGAATGCACAGCTGCCTACAGCTTGCCTATAGCAATGGCGGCCGCTCGTATGTTGTGATGTCATGTGGGAACTATGTATTGAAAATGTCTCAAAACAGGTCAATCCAAGCGACTCTGCTCTATAAAAATGATGAGTAGATTCTACTAATGGCCTCACTGCCTATCTCTGCTGCTTGTGCATCATGGTGGCCTTGAACTCTCTAGCTTGTGTTTAGCCACATGAAGGTCAGAAAGCTGGGCTGTAGGCAAAAGTTTGGAAAGTCCCTTATCTAAATGAGTTAATAAAAGAACATCTGAAGTATAAAAATTTAGGATGATAATACCACCTGTAAAAACATGTTGCCCTTTTCTCCTTGGTGCTTGGTAAGCCATGGTGAATTATTCTGCTCCTGACATCTGAGTCGCTGGAACTGTTATTTCTGCATTGTGGGAACCTTACATCAATGCTTATATAACAACTACTTCTTGTAAGGGCTGTTCATATTTTTGTAGCTCTTGAGCACCTGCAAAGAAAAGCTCTTGTAATGCTTGAGGTACTAATATGTTCAAGCCTGTCAGTGAATATTACCAACAGTGAAAAAAAAGTATTATGAGTTCATTTCATGAATTTAAAAAACAGACCTGAGTCATTCAGCAAAGAATTTCCATATAAGTGACTGCACATAAATACACAAATATAACATGTAACCTGTGTACTGTATTATAACTAAGAGCTGGTGATCATGCTGTTGAATTGTATTGATAATGTGAATAATAAAGACACTTATTTATAATCTAAATAACAGGAATTCTAAAAGGAACCCTTCTAGGTGCAGCAATAAGTCAAGTTCATTCCCAGTGGGTGCTGGACTCCTCCAGGGCTGCCCTTCATCATTGATTCTGTTCATAATATTTATTGACAGAATTTCTAGGAGTGGCCAATGTCAGGTACAGTGGCATCAGGTTCTCCTCTATGCTTGCTGATGGCACAGCTCTGCTGGCTTCATTAAACCATGAGCTTGCTACCAGTTGTGAAGCAGCTGAGATGAGCATTAGCACCTCCAAATGTGAGGCCATGGTTGGAAAAGGGTGGAGTATCCTCTCCAGGTTGGGAATAAGTTGCTGCTTCAAGTGGAGGAGTCTAAGCATCTCAGGGTCTTGTTCACGAATGAAGAAGAATGGAGTGGGAGATTCAAAGATAGACTGGTATGGTGTTGGCAGTGATGCGGATCCTGGACTGGTTTAATGTAGTGATGAGAGAGCTGAGCATGAAAGCAAAGCTGGCAATCGCTGGTTAGTCTACACTCCTACCCTCAGCTATGGGAATCAGCTTTGGGTGGTGATCAAAAGAATGACCTTGTGGTTATAAGTAGCAGAAATGATTTCCCTCCAAAGGGTTTCTGGGTTCTCCCTCAGAGATGGGGTGAGGACTTCTGTCATTTAGAAGGGGTTCAGAGTAAAGCCACTACTCCACATCAAAAGGAGCCAGTTGAGGTGATCTGACCAGAATGCTTCTGTCATGGTCTTGCATTTTTGTAGTCTGGTTTTGTATATTTTGAAGTATCTCCTTGGTCTTTGAGTTTACTAGTCATTATTTTAATATTTCCCTGTTTGTTTATGCATATTGGAGTTTTGCCATAGTTCTGTTTATTATTGCATTTCTGTTTAGTAGTACGCGTTGAGCCTCCCTTTGTTGCTTTCCATTCCTTAGTATTTTTCCCTGATGTATTCCTGTCTGATGTCAAGTTTGCCATCGTGTCATGTTCTGTCTTGGTTTTTTTTGTTCCTGTTTTATTCTGAAGCCATTTGAGGCTTGTGCATTGTGCTGAGTTTTACTTCCTGCCCCTGATTGTCACCACCTGTGTTCCTCTCCCTCCTGTTTCTCGTTTGCTCGTTAGTCTGCGTGTATTTAGTCTCTGTCCCTTTTCAGTTCAGTGTTGTGTCGTTAATGTTGAAGTGGTTGTTGTTTCCGTCCCACAGTAGTGTGAGTTTTGTTAGTTTGGTTTTTCCCTTTAGAAGCGTTTCAGTTTATGTTTATCCTTTGGCAAAATAAAGCCATCCTTTGGAAAATCTGTCTTGTCTCCTGGGGTCCTGCGTTTGGGTCCTTTCCTCACTCACACTCAAGACATGACAGCTTCAGGGGCGATTCTAGGATCAGACGTTTAGGGGGATTCAGCCCCAGTCAGAATGTCAGATATATTGCCTTGTGATTATGACATTACTAAAACAACTTTACTTAATAAATAACTTCAATTAAAATGAATAATTTTTAAAATGTGGAATATGTTGCTTACAAATGTATTTATTACTTTTATCATTTCAAATAGGCACGTATTACAATATTTGTTTCAAAAGTAGCCTACTTAGTTGGATGGTCTGCTGTAGTGTCCTTGAATTTTTTAAAAATAATCACAGATTTCAGTATAACGTATTAGTTTTAGATAACTAAGGCACAGACTCAACTGTGATGGCTAAACTTTTCCAAAGTAAGTGTAGGTTACATTTTAAGTCAAGTAGATGTGAAGAGAAATGTGTACAATATTGTTTCAGTCTCTCACCCACACAAGAGCAGTACACCAAATCATCAAGCAATTAAAGGGGCACCATTCAGTGCAAACATTGGCAAATTGGGTTGTCTCTCCATGCACCTGTGCAAGAAGCAAACTCTTAAGAGTAACTTTTGTTTAAATGTTTTCATGTTCATATAAACCCTCCCTTTATTCTGCAGCCTAAATGCAGAGCATCAGGTAGGGTAACCCTGAGTCATTTCAGTGGAGAAGCAGCCACTCTGTTCAAGCCATGTTTAGAATGATATGAGTCCTGTCACGAAGTTCATGCAACTGGAGCTCAGAACTGATTTGCCAATTTGCAATATATTATGTAACTGTGTCAGAAAATAAAAATAAAATGCATTATTATTACTATTATTGCTATTGTTATTTTTAGGGCTGCTAAGATTAAATTTGGGGGTGCTTGAGCATTAAATTTGTCATGCCTCCTGAATGCCTCCCAAGTGAAGTGTTACCAGGAGGAGGCCCTGGAGAAGACCAAGGACACACTGGAGAGATTACATATCTCTGCTGGCTTGGGAATGCTTTGGTGTCCCCCCCCAGAGGAGCTGGAGTAAGTGGCGGGAGAGAGGAAGGCCTGGGCATCTCTGCTTTGACTGCTGCCCTTGAAATTTAGAGCTGGATAAGCAGTATAGCACTTTTCAATACACAAAGTAGAATACCATCAAAACTCAAAAGGAAAAATACACACAGCTAAAACAACAAAACTAAAAATAAGTTATATAAATACATCAATAAAGAAGTGGGAACAAAAACAGCTTGTAAACTCTGACGAGTGATTTAAAGCAATTTCCTGACTTTCCTGATTGTAGTTCCTCTTGTAAAGAGTTGCACAGCTGCAGGGCAACAGAAAAAGCCCTATTTTGTTTTTGCAGTAAGGATGTTTATGACCTTGGTGGCTTTCTTGTGAAAACAAAGCTCAGAGACTCACACCCAGATTTCAAGTGGAGTCCTTGATCTTGGAGAACAGGATTTTTTTCCTTCCAAACTTCAAGTCAGGTTTGCAGGGTTGAATAATAGGATTGCATATTTGTAATCATTAAGCCGAAGGAAGTGACTTTCCGAATTTAACATCGGAGTGACAAGTTTTGTAAGTTTAGATTGTATTTGAAATACTACACTTTAGCCAAATGCATAGCTGCAAATTATCCATGAAACAGTAGAAATAAACATTGTATTTAAAGATTATCATTTATTATGAAGTAAATAAAGAAAATTAGGACCAAAAAATGACTCCTGGGGAACATCACATGCATTCTAAGCAGTTTAAGGACGTCATGGTCAACTGTATCAAATGGAAAATTAGAATTCAAATAAAAAAACACCCCAGAGTCAGCAGGAAGCAATAAATCATCAGTCAGTTTGATAACAGCTGTTCCAGTGCTGTCGCGGGCATGGACACCTGATTGATATTTCTCACAAATGTCCCTGTTGTTCATATGCAAGATTAACTGAGAAACAGCAGCTCCCTGGGAAGGTCTATGTCAGGGTACTGAAGAGGAGAGTCCATCGATTAGTTGAACCTCCGATTTAGAGGAGAACAATGTGGCTTTTGTCCTGTTTGTGGAACAATGAACAGGTTCTTTATCCTCTTGAGGATATTGAAGGGCGTGTGGGAGTTTGGCCAGCTGGTCCACATGTGTTTTGTGGACTTTGAGAAGGTATTCAGGCGCATCCCTCAAGATGCCCTGTAGGGGGCTCTTTGGGAGTCTGAGGTGTCAGGCCAATTATTATGGGCTATTTAGTCCATGTCCAACCATAGTAAGTGCTTGGTTCACGTTGCTAGCAATAATCATTCCTAGTGGGTACTGGATTTCTCAGACAGCACGCAACAACTCCGCTTGCACAGGGGCTGTTTGCAGCTGTGTGTGAAGAAACTGGAATGAGAATACATACCTCCAAGTCTGAGGCTGAGGTACTCAGCCAGAAAAGAGTGGAATCCCCACTCTGAGTTGGCAATGAGTTGGTGCAAGAGGAGGAGTTCAAGTATCTTGGGCTCTCGTTATTGAGTGAGAGAAGAAAGGAGCAGGAGATGGACAGATGGATTGGTGCACTATCTGCAGTGCTGTGGATGTTGTACCAGTCTGTTGTGGTAAAAAGAGATCTGAGCATGAAAGCAAAGCTTACAATTTACTGGTCAGTCCAGGTTCCCTCGGGAGAGCTGGAAATGGTGTCTGGGGAGGGAGTCGGGGCATCTCTGCTGAGCCTGCTGCCCTGAAAAGAATAAAATGGAATATCTTTCCGTTCGCTGCAAGGAAGGGTGATGAACATTGAGTCTGTTGTCTGAAATAAGACCATAGGGTTTGTGTTGGATACTTGACATTGAGAAAAATACCTCAAAGATCTTAAGTTTATATTTCTTTCATTTAATTTCCGCTCTCTTGGATTGCCTTTTTAAATCCCTTGTATGATAATTGAGCTATAGGCATCATGGACTGGATTCTTTGCCTTAAATACAGCAATAACATCAAGGGTACATGTTTCATTGAACTTATCTAACAATTAATTTATTGTGAGATCGCTTAGATCAGGGGCAAAGGCAACAAAGAATTTTTCACAGACGCTGCTAGCTGACTTTGAATTTCGATAACAAGATTGACTGTTGATGGTAAGACCCGCTTTAAGTAAATATATTGCTTGATATTGCCTCTGACACTTGTTAGTAATTTCATTACATAGAAGAAGGAATTTATGTGCCATTCTCAGAGTTCAGATAACTAAAGGAAATTCCAGGCATCCATCCGTTGTGTTGATCACATACAGTATCCAACTTAGGTTTGCAGGAGGTCTGGAGCCTATCCCAGTCAACACAGATTGAAAGGTGGAGTTCACACTAGACAGACTGCCAGTCCATCGCAGAAATAAAACAGAGGGACAGATAACCACATACACATACACAACTATGGCCAATTTAGAATCACCACTTAATCTAAAATCCCTTTTGGGCAGTTCAACCCAGAGACATTCCTGTGAGGCATCACGGACACTTTAAACTTTCAGTGGTGAAGGTGGACAAAATACTCACATTTTACGTACATCAAGATAAAAATATGGTTGTGCATTTCAGCACAGTCTTAATCAAAGTGTTCAAGGCATACAAGATCCCTGTAGGAGTGGCAGGTTACATGGAGGACTGGTGACCTGTCCAGGCCAGGATGTACCCTGCCTCTCACCCTGTGATAGCTGGGATAGGCTCTGGGAGGGAGGGATGGACAGATGAATGGGGTCTGGCAGAATGATATTTTCCTAATTTCCTTGTGCAGATCAAAATGTCAATATTAGTTTCTTTTACAAGTTTTATAAGACTGGAGGATTTATTTTTTTATTTTTGACCACAACATCTTACTACAGAAGCTAGAATACTCTGTTGGTATTAAAGGGAACGCATTACGCTGGTTTGAATCTTATTTATCTGACAGATTCCAATTTGTGTATGTAAATGAGGAGTCTTCCTCACACACAGAAGTTAGTTATGGAGTCCCACAGGGTTCTGTGCTGGGATCGATACTCTATACGTTGTACATGCTTCACTTAGGCAGAGTTATTAGAAAACACAGCATACATTTTCACTGCTATGCAGATGATATCCAGCAATATTTATCCATGAAGCCAGATGACACAAATCAGTTAGTTAAACTACAGGCTTGTCTTGAAGACATAAAGACCTGGATGGACTGAATCCTCTACTTTTAAATTCCCTTTGCTCTCCTTTCTCTCTTCTCTCTCCCTTCACCCCCAACTGGTTGAGGCAGATGGCTGCCCCTCCCTGATCCTGGTTCTGCCAGAGATTTCTTCCTATTAAAAAGGAGTTTTTCCTTCTCATGGTTGCCGAGTTTTTGCTCATATGGGATCGTCTGATTGTTGGGATTTTCTCTCCAATACTGTACTGTAGGATCTTTACCTTACAATGTAAAGTGCCTTGAGGTGACTTTTGTTGTGAACGGGTGCTATATAAATAAAACTGAATTTAATTTTTGTATTTCTTTTCTATATGTATTGGATAAAAGCAAGGTGTAGAGTGTAGAATAAAGAAAAAGGAAACTTAACTTTAAAAGTTATGTTCCTTGAAGTTGAATAAGCATGCAAGTGTTCTCTGTTACCTGGATTTTACATCACAGTACAAGGCAGACTGGTAAGGCCATCAAGTTCTCAGCAGTTTGTACATAAAACATTTTGCTGGGATGAGTCACTTGGCCAGATTTCAATAAGAAGAGTTATTATATTATTAGTAGTACTGGAAACTGCTCAGCTCATGTTACATCTGTGTGAGAAGTTTTATGAAACAAACAGCGAATAACAATAATATATATCTACACAGGTACTAGCATGGTGCGATTTGCTGGGGGAACGGTGGGGATTTTGGTATACACGCCCCTGCCTCTGCTGTATTCATTTGGAGTGAAGACAAAAATGTATCACCCCTCTGATTTTGGCACTGCTTTTTGAAACAGTTTACAGTACAAATAACAATTAAATAAGAAATGGGCTTTTCCTTTGACAGTAGGGCTGATCCAGATCCTGTACCGTTCCAACTTTTTCAACTTTATCATACCTACCCCAGCTTTAGAGGAGAGAGGAAGGGCATATCCAGTAGTGATGTGTCGGTCATGAACGAGCCAGTGCAAAGAGCCGGCTCTTTGGCGTGAACGACGGGAGCTGGGAGAGCAGCTCCCAACAACAACAACAACAACAACAATTGTTGTTTTGAAAGTAATATGAGGCAGAATGATATAACAATCTCCAACTACGAGTGTTAAATGCATTCACCAACTGAATATCACATGCATGCTGTGAAACCAATAACGTGAGGGTAGACAATGATGATACCACCAAGCAGGGCAGAGAGAAGAGATGCAGAAAAGGAGAGTGAGGACTGCGGTACACTCCATGAATTCTCAAAAATAAAATTCTGAAAAGAAATACGATTTGGATGCATTTTAACACTTTTGATAACACAAAGGCAGAATGTAAAATTTGTATAACTAAGCTGTTGTATACCTGACACCTAAAAGTGTTGGATCCTGCTGTTTTGCGCATTGCAGTATATTACTTTTTATGTTGTTTATTATCTTTTATTGTAAATGGGTAATTTTATGTTTATTAACAAAGCACATTTGCTTGAGTCCTGTATTTAATGTGCTTCTTTTTAGAACTTTTTATCTGCAAAGTTTAGAGTCAGCTGTTGTTTTTTTTAATGTTATTAATACAAGAAAGGCCTACTCTTTTGTTGGGGCGTGTGTTTAAATAAAAAGTGAAAATGTCAAAATCAGTCCTTTTTAAACGGTCTAATGTTTTTAGAGGTGTTTCTCTCTGCCTTGTGTAGCAGAGTATTTCAACAAGCAAGTTGGAGCATTCTTTGGCTGGTTTTAGAGTTAAGCTGGTAAACAATAAAAACAATTGACTTCAACAGTTTAATTTTACAGGCTGTAACTTTTACTTACAAATGATGTATCAAATAATTTAAGTGATATACAGTATGTGTACACCTACATATTATGAGTGAAAATAGCGTAAACGTTGACTGAATTATAAAAGGTATAAGTGGTAACATGAAGAGCCATTTAGGAGCCGAAAGAGTCGGCTCTTCTTTGTGAGCTGAGCCAAAAGAGCTCCCTTAATAAAAAAGAAAGAAATTCCCATCATTAATATCTAGGGCAGATCGCGAGTCTGACGCAGTCCGATCATGGGGGTGGGCAGCTCCGCGGCCTACCTACAGGTCTCCTGAGGTTTCTGCTTGGGGTGCTTCACCACCAGCTGGGCAACCCAGCATCCCTCAGCATGGTTAAAAAAAAAAAAAAAAATCACTCACTTTTATTTTTTTAATTTTTATTGCAATTAATGAGCAAACAAAAGACTGCCAACCACTGCCAGATATAAAAGTATCATAAAATTATGAATAAAGTATAAGTTTGAACAGTTTTTCTAAATGCATACTTTAGTCATTAACTTATGAAATACAGATAAAGAAATCAACAACAGCAATATTGCAGTGAACTTTCCAGATCTGCTGCACTGTTAACATGTTAGGGGTGATTCCCTGTAAAGAAAACAAAAACAGAGTGATTTTTCATTGTCACAAAAAATGAAAATGAAAACAATTTATTGCAGTCAGCCAAGCATGAACTCCCCTCCCACCTTAGCTTTAAGAATGAAGTGCTATCGTGGTGTTGACACCCAACCTACCAGAGTAAACTGACACACCTATGATGTTGTTTTGTTTCTTGAAAGCTATGGAAAATCTCACACTTCAGCAGATTGATGGATTCTTAAGCATTGACACACACACAGCTCCTAGCACCCAGCAATTCATTTTTGTCCTCTTTTGGGGACATGAGTCTGAGACCTCTTTGTCGAGCACCATTTATGCAGTTTAACTGAGTCCTGCTGTACTATGAAGAGGACGTCCTGGCCTTTCCAGTGACGCTACAGTTGTGGGGGCGTGGCTGTTCCTTTTTAAAATGGTAGGCATTGCAGTGTCTACATTTTTGGCAATGAGGGAGACATGTGATCAGGTTTTCTTTTTGGCAGATTCTATGTTTCTGTTGGCGTGTTCTGTTAGACAGCACGGCGGTACGGTGGTTAGCACTGTTGCCTCACAGCAAGAGGTTCAAATCCAACATCTGGCTGCGTTTGACCCTTCTGTGTGGAGTTTGCATGTTCTCCCCGTGTTTGTGTGGGTTCTATCCGGGTGCTCCGGCTTCCTCCCACATTCCAAAGACATGCAATGGGGGTTAGGTTAATTGGCAATTCTAAATTGACCGTAGGTGTGAATGTGTGCGTGAATGGTTGTTTGTCTCTCTGTGTTGGCTCTGTGACAGACTGGCAACCTGTCCAGAGTGCACCCCACCTTTCGCCCTATGATAGCTGGGATAGGCTCCAGCACCCCCCGTGACCCTGAATTGGACAAGCGGAAGAAGATGAATGAATGAATGAATTAATGTTTTATTCATGTATGAATTATGAGGCAATGTA
>VUQH01046797.1:0-16922 GCA_015106775.1 Etroplus canarensis
ATTATTTTGGCAGCGTTTTCCTCGCCTCCTTTTTCTTCACCTGAAGATCAAAGGTTGCACATGCTGTGCCCTGTTCGTGCTTTGCATACTTACTTGGGCAGGACTGAGGGTTTCCAGAGAGGTGACCAGCTTTTTATTTCTTGGGCTGGCCCTCATAAGGGAAAACCCATCACCAAGCAGCGACTCTCACATTGGATTGTGGAGGCGATTGCTCTGGGTTATGCGAGCCAGGGGCTGCAGGTGCCCGTGGGCTTGCGAGCTCACTCTACTCGCGGTCTGGCAGCATCCTGGGCCCTGGTTAAGGGGGTGCCGATCCAGGATATCTGCGCAGCTGCATGCCGGTCTTCTCCCCTTACTTTCGTCCGCTTCTACAGGCTGGACGTCTGTTCTCCAAGTGTGGCCCAGGCAGTCCTGAGCTCTGGGCCTGCACATTGACGGGAAGCCGGCTGCTGATTGTTGGTGGTTGCTTGAGATAAGCATGTATGGCAATACGGAAGTCTCCATATCCCATAGTGAGACATCGAAACAAATGCTATAAATGAGAACTTCCCGGTTACTTGCGTAACCTTGGTTCTCAGAGATAGCATAAGTGAGATGTCTCACCAGACAACCCTTCTTGCTAGGGCGAAGCGAGAACAGGTGCTTATTTTGAATAACGACTGTGTCAAAGCGCAAGCTATTTAAGAGCAGGTGGATCTGCCTGACGCAGGCGTTGCGATCACCAGCCAATTAAGATTGGCATAATGAGATAAATGCTTCTGAGGAATACGCAGGGAGGCGTATCCCATAGTGAGACATCTCACTCATACTATCTCTGAGAACCAAGGTTACGCAAGTAACCGGGAAGTTTTACACTGACGCTTTGTGTATGTTATGTTGTTATGTATGATTGAAAGAAAGTGTCTTCTAAGTAATTTAAAGTTCAAATGATCTTAGAAAATTATCACAGCATTTCATATAACTTACTATTTTTAAAAAATTGAATAGGGGTTGTGGGGTTTCATGCAACTGGCCAAAAGACTGAGATGCCTAATTAAAAGAAACAATATTTACATCTGACACGGAAGGAGCTGGATTTCCAGAGTAAGAATAACCATTGTTTTCTGCACTGGTGGGAATCTGAAAAAAAGGAGAAGCATCAGCTGTGCAATGTATCTCTGAGCTCAAGACTGTTTGATGTTGGGAGAATATAAAGCCAAACAGCAAAAAGGGTAAATAAAGTAAATAGAACTACCTGTTGCAGATCTTTGCTCATCAGGTCATGCAGCATGCCGTCTTTATGCTCCAACTCTCTTTGTAGTTCATTCTGTCAAATCACAAATAAATGTAAATGTGCTGAATCCCAAACTTAAAATATATCTACCTGACTTGCAGGGAATTGTTGGCAGATCCCAAAACAAATTCGTATAAAAGCACAGACTTCTTCAAGCAGGATGGTCTCCATAGCTTAAAACGACACTTTATCAACCTCCCTAATATAAATTATTCTGCTGACCACCAAACAAAGAAGGAATACATTTTATTTTTGACTTATAAGTAGTAACCTCAGGCACAACAGGGTAAAGCTGCATCCCTGCAATGCTCAACTTTTAATATTAAGAAACTTCTCCTTCCAAGTAGAACAGAATTTAATCCAGAATATTTTAATATTGCTCAACAAGAATGACCAAAATGCCCAAGAGCACCCTTTCACCTAACCTTAACCCTGTCAACATTTTTAGATAACAACAAAAACTCCTAAACCACATGACAGGGATGGGAGTCAATTTAACAACGTGGACATATGGCCACGTGAAGACCTTTTCGATCAAGGTTGAAAAAAAGAAAAGAGCTTTTCCTGAAATACCATCTTTAATTCAATCTAAAGACTGACTTACACCTCATTTCAAAACAGAGGTGTCATCAAAATTAAAACAGATAATAATATTCTCTTATAACTGAGATACATAGTGTATATGCTATGTCAACATAATTTAACTTCATTAATCAGAAGGATATACTTGTAATATTTAGTGTAATAAGAGTTTTAATGATATGAAGAGTGTCTTTTTACTTCATTTAAAGTATTTTCAGTTACTTTAAGTTAGATATGATTATGTGCTGAAGGGTAATTACCATGTTTATTAAGCCAACTACCTGTCTTAGACTATGTCTCAGGACACTGGCTTAACTGGGTATTCTTAGCAGGTCTGATTAGTACTATACTTCCCTCATAATCCAGTAAGCCAATCTTTCAACAGACACATACACACACAAATTTTTTTTATTGGCAGAGGGTTGCATCAAGGAGGGCATCCAGTGTAAAACCTCTGCCAAATTACTCATGCAGATTAATCTGCTGTGGTAATCCCTTGGGAAAAATACAAGGGAGCAGCTGAAGATGGATTGGTGATGCTTAATATTTCTAATTATTGCCAAATTGTCCAACATTCCCCCATAAGTGAGAGTGAAATATATACATTTACAGTATAAAAACGTTCACATATTCTTCAACCACAGAAATATATGAGAGAGAGAGGGGGGGGGGGGGGAGAGAGAGAGAGAGAGAGAGAGAGAGAGAGAGAGAGAGAGAGAGAGAAACAAACCTGTAGTTTTTGGCTTTCTTCAAGCTTGTGTTTGAATTGTTGAAGGAGTCTGTCCTTCTGTCCAACTTCCTTCTGCTCATACCCAGCCAACCAAAGAGAAAATGCATGGTTCTACATTTAATCCAATCTAATTACACAGATGCTGTTTAGCATTATGTTGTAATGAGAAAACTTAAAGTGAGAGGAAAATATTAAACCGGAGCACCTCACCCTGCATTCAGCCCACAGTCTGTTACATTCCTCCAGCTTCCATTGAAGCTCTGCCTACAACACAACAGGAGACTGCATTACATGCCTACAATGTACAGTACCTAACTTGCCTCGAATAGAAACAGACTTGTATTTAAGACTCTGAAGCATTGATATAACTTTGTACATTCTGATTGTTGAGCTCATCCTTTGTCATGCTGGCTCTGAGAAGCTCTTGCTTCATCTGTAGTATTGATGCCTCTTGAGTGCACAGCCTCTGCTGCTGGGCATCCTGCACATTAACAACCCAACAGTAAGCTGAAACCTTAACCAGCAAACATTTCTACAATGCAATTAGAAATTCCACCGAGCACTAAGATAATTAATTGGATCTAGATTTATCCTACCTTGACTCCCTGCAAGTTCCTCACTTCCTGCTTACAGCGCAACAGTTCCCTCTAAAGCAACAAATACAATGAATTAATTATTGAGCACATTGTGTATTCCAAAGATTCATTCTCTCAGTAATGAGACAAGTGTCTTATTTCAAAAGAAGGATAGAACATACAGACATAAAACACCCGTAAAAAGAAATCACACAATGATTTACCTTCAGTTCCTGAGCTTCCTCCATACTTTGATCCAAACGACTGCGAATGACTACCTGGAAAAAGAGAGAAAGAGAGGTGTGTGAGAACCACAAGGGAGTGAGGAAAAAAGCAAAACTGATACCCGTATCACCCTCTGACACACACACACACGCGCACACACACACACACACACACACACAAACCCACAGCTAAGAAACAGTAATGTGATCTGTGCTGAACACAAAGACAGTGAGAAAAGACAGCTGAGATGAAATAAAGGGTGAAACTGTGAGTGAAAAACTAAAAAAACAGACTATTATTACCAGCTGCTGTTCAGTGTTGCCTTGGTCCAAACTCAAAGACACATCCTGCTCATCCTCAGGCAGTGAACCACGCAGCAGCAGAGCCTTCAAAGCACACACAGTTTAACATGTGACAGCAGTTTGTACAGTACTTTGGAGTGTTGCATTAGCTGGTAGGTTATGTAATGCGTGCAGTGCAGCTGTAAGCATGGTGTATAATGAGAACTACATTTCAAATCCCTAAAAAAGAAAGGGTTAGAAAGTCATAAGATCTCACTAGGTCCCACTACTGAAACAAGTAGGAAGACAATAAGGGAATAATACAACATATGACCCTGCACAGATAGTTCTTTTAAAGCAAAATCTCAAAGATAATCTGAGGCGTGCTTGTACTAAACTTCGGTAAGGACGTAAACAAAAACAAAGCTATATTCAGACACAGAGGTTTAACACGCAGTTACCTGTAAAGCAGACACCATTTTTCGTGTCTCCTGGACCTCCTTCTCTAAAGTTTCATTCAGAGAATCCCCCCACACCATCTCCACTGCAACATGAGATGACTCGCCTGCATGCATATCAACAGGAAAAGACCGTTACGAATCTAGTGAGAAATCTTGGGAGGTTTACAAATTAAACTGCAAGACAGTTCATGATCTGACACAAACACTGACCATTGCTTTCCTGTTGTTGGTGGTCTTGCTGCTGCCTGTCTGAGTGGCTGCTTAGCGGAGCTCTTGGTGATGACAGCGGACTGACAGAGCTGAGGCTCATAGAGGACAAAATGCTGATTAATCAACTTATTCTAGAGGAGCATGTAAACATTTATGACAAATGTACTTTTTATTTGTCGTAATACATCTGCAGTAAAACAGGACAATTGTGAAAATATGTGAGTAACATGTCACTATTAATACATGTTTAAATTGTGCACCTGCCCCCTGTAAGCACTCTGTTCTCTTCTATAACAAAGTAGATACTGATAGGCTCCTGTCCAGAAAAAAAATTCCCATCCCATAAATCTCTTCGTCTCTCCATTTCACCTCAGGACCAGGTTGTTCCTCCCAATTTGAAAAAAATCGGTTTACCCTTAGGAGGTCAATGGTCACAATCATCAAAAGGTAGCAGCCCTTTCTAGCCTAATGCTCACACCTCCTGCAACTTTACCACTGTAACCATAAGTGTTTGGTGATGTAGCATTACTTGACACCATGTACAATATTCCATTTAATGCTGACTTCTTTAGTTTTGGGTTCTGAATACATGCCCGACTTAATCCATATTTGCATTTCCCCACTGGGATTAATAAAGGATTCTGATTCTGTTTATTTTCAGTAGTGAGATAAATAAAATCATCCACCAAAAATCAATCATGCACAAACTATTCATGAAAACTCTTAATACACCATTTCTTTAAAAAATCTCTGCAACTAACATCTCTGTTGAATCTGCCTTGTACTTACAGAAGATAAAGAAAGGGATTGTAAGAGAGTAAATTAGCATGACAAAAATAAAAATCAACACACGAGAAAAATGCCGTACTGTCCAAACACTAGCTAAATTTGCATCTCTCTTCTTATTGCATTAACTTGTTAAAAGAGCTACAGTTATGGCAAAGGAGGCATAAACTCACATAAACTTCAGGAATCTACACAAACCCAAACATGTTTCATAATGTAGGGTCTTACCATTTTATCTGCGTCCCCCCCATATTGGGCTATAGCCGGTTCAGCCTTTACCTAACACTTCCAAGTCCCTGTCTGTGGGTCTCTAGCATCTGCAACTAAACAAACCAATGACAAGTTGTGATTCTCCTCGCACCCACCCCACTCCCTTTAGCTAGATAAGGGTTACCATGACAACCAATGCAGCAGCTCAGTATCTCTCACTTCAGCTACTTATGGGAAGGATGGCAGCATCATTTTATAGCTTTAATGAATCTAAGTCTCTCTGAGCAAGCAAAACTAAGTCAATGTACAAGTAATCAATTCATTCATTCTAAAAAAAAATAACTCAAATGAAAAAGAACACCACATCTTAATGTTAAAACGGACATGTGATCTGAGAACACAAGGAATGATTATGATTTTCTGTCATCTGCCTGTGGTTTTCTCAGATGTCTATAAACTACAACACACACACAAACAAATAGCCAAAACAGATAAAACCTGGAAAACTTAGGCCAAAGTCATATGCTCTGTCAGTGACATACACACACACACACACACAAGTCACAAAACGTACTCTTCTATTTGTGAACTGTGGAAAAGTAGGTGTTAAAAATGGGAGATAACAAACTTGTATAACATGAACCACATGCAGCATATTTGAACTGAATAATTTCTTCAGTATAAATAGCAAGAAAAGGTTGTTTGTTCTATGATGAATATTTAATTCATCATAGAACTTTATTAGTCTCCTACTGGGGAAATTACCAGATCTCTACACACAGTGGAGTGATATAGATGCATACACACAAGCAGAGGTGAGGGAGAACAAGGCAGCCCATTGCAGGCGCTGGAGGGCATGGTGGGGGTTCAGCAGTGCTCAGGGGCATGGGGTGACTCAAGCCTCTGCAGGCCTCCAGCTGCCATAGACAAATATTGGGCCAGCGCCACATTGCAGCCTTCTGGTTCCCAGCCATTCACCGTGGTACTGAGCCACTGCCGCCCCCAATAATATTAATATAAATAATATATATTAATATAGAATATATATAAATATTATATTATAGCAATAACAACACAAGGAACACAAACAATATAGGCCTGCCCCAAATACAGGCTAAGGCTCAGAAAAAACCCATAGCTTCTCATAGTTGCCATGCAACCACCCCGATAAGCACCAATTTCTTTATGAATGCTGATCTGGCCTGATTCCACACGACGTCATGTGAGGCTAGATACTGTGGTCAATTAACTTTTTTCCTTTGTTTTTTAAAAGTAAATTGGATGATTAAGAAGCAATGTATGTAGCAAAATTGATTCCATAGCATCCCTGAAATTTTTTTACTGATTTCAGCTGCAAAAACAGCAGACAGCAATGGTGACAGACAAGACATGGTGTCGCCATGAAAGTATATGATCCCACAATCAATTTGGCATTTGTTTGGTGCAGATCGGACAAAGTTACAGTGACATAGCTAAAATTTTTAAATTTTACAGAACACACCACCTGGTGGCTAACCTGTACTTTCAAAATGGCTGAAAATCTAATCAGTTCCTGAACTCATGGAGATCTATAACTGTGATAAAATTCTAAATCCTGCATCAAATAGTTTTTGCACTATCACACTTGCGCAAAGGATTTACAGTGGGGGTGCAATAGCGTCAACATGAAGGTATATGATCCCACGATCGATTTTCAGCTCAGACAAATAGTCAGAGATATCGCTAAAATTGTAAAAAAAAAAAAAAAACAGAAGTTAAAATACAGATAATGCCACCTAGTGGCAAAGCCATATTTTCAAGATGGCTAAAAATCTAATCAGTTCCAGATCTCACAGATGTCTATCACTATGTAAAAATTCTAAATCCTGCATCAAATAGGTTTTGCGCTATCGCCTCGACACAAAGGATTTACAGTGGCGGCAGCGTGGATGATTCAATCATATTCCCACTTTTTGGGGATATGAAAACACAAGCTCACCTGTTTTTACCTGATATGCCTGCAAAGGTCTCACAATAATTAAAAAGGGTTTGTCACTAAACAGTAGGACTTTTAATTTGAAATTGCTAGAGGTGGTTGTTTTTTTAGGTTTCTAGTTGCAAAGCTTATAGATATTAGCTAAAATGTTAGATGTGTTGTTGGACTGGTGACATTAGTGTAGATGAGTGTCGCGGGTATTGCTCTGCTTATTGTTAACAGAAAATGTTGGGCAAAGAAACTCAAGCAATTTTCCTGATCTTTAAAGAGTGAGCTGAACCTCTTCAAAGTATTCACAAAATTCAAAAACTTTACTGTACGAGAATTCATGTTAAATATGTCAGATTATGCTTATAAAAATATAAAGAATGAAAAACAAATGTCGGTTACCTTCTACAGAGGATGTCTGAGGACATATAATGTGCCACTAGTTAGGTCTTACTTAAGAAGCCTCCTTGATGAATTTATTTCAGCAAAGTCAAGTCTCTTTTTATGCATTCAATTATATAAACACAGTGTCCCTGTAGTATAGTGGTTTCACATGTGCCTTACAAGCGAAAGGTCCCTGGTTTGATTCCAGGTGGGGACACAAGTGCCTCTCACAATGAAGGGTTGCATCAGGAAGGGCATCCAGTGTAAAACCTCTGCTAAATTACCGACAGAGATTAATCCGTTGTGGCGACCCCTTGGGAAAAATACAAGGGAACAGCCAAAGGTACATTTTTTTCATACAAACATGCTTATATGAGAGCTTTTAGTAATATTTCACAGCTGAGGGAAATCAGAATATTTGATTAAAAATAAATATAGTGAAAAAATAGGCTCAGAAAACATTTTTTGGGGCAATAACACCGAATGCCCCCCACTGGACACAATCCTGCACCTAAATCTTAGTAGCCTATCTTTACACCGACTATACAGAGGGACTCCAAAGAAAACTGTATAAAAATGTGTACTAATTAATCTAAGAGTTGAGGCAATGTTCCGTTAATACATTTGCCTCAGACTATTTTAAATTTACACAAAATTTATTTCTCTGCATGTATAATAACAATGAAAAACACAGGCTTATGCAAAATTACCTGCTATGTTGTGAGTGGTCCTGCTCATCTGGGGCTCCTCTTTCATATTGCTCTACCAGAGCACGGACACACACACTCTTTTCCCCATCCAATACCCAGCCACTGAAAGATGACAGATAAGAATACAGTTTTGGCAACAACTATACAGAGATGAGTTTTATTTTAAAGCACGTGTGAGATGGTGTTTGTCCACCAGAGGACAGCAAAGACTATGGAGCTGTTGCTCTGTCACTGAACATTTGACCATCTAGGCAGCAATTTAAAATTGGTCCAGCTAAATCAGTAGTAGCAGGACTTAGAACACAACTAAGCCTAATTATTGCACCAAAGAGAGCACATTTTCAGCTAAACTGTGGCTAAAAGGAAGATTTAACCATTTGCTTGTGCAACAGATAAAGAACAGGAGATCAAAAGATTTACAAAGGATGAAGCCTTTGCACAATATCAGATTCTTCCTTAATGAGACAATTACCTATAAAATTTTTAACAGTTCTGATAGAAATGAAGAGAGAATAATGTACAAATAAATAAGCTGTGTCATAATATTTTCAGTCCTAGAATTTGTAAAATACCACAGACATTAAGACAATACCTGACTGCAGTTAATAACCCTGTTTACATCTATGAGCTTTTCCATTTTCAAGACAAAAGAACAGGACTCTTGAGCAAAAACAAAACCAAAAGATTAGCAGCTTTGTTACTGTAACATACAAATTAACAATATCATTCAATAATATTTTTGGAAATCTCAATCCTTTCAGACAAATGTGCATCTGCTGCAGTTTCCACAAACAAATGCCCACAATTCAATTACATAATTTTCTATTAAATCTGAAACAGAAAAACAGTGAGGTATTAAATAATCTAATGATAATTATCATTAGTTATTTTCAGGAGCTGGATATCTGACAGTGCATTAATTAACCATTACATCTGTCAAAAATTTATCACCTTTATAATGTCTATTTTTAGTAGTGTTCAAAATTTAATAAGTTAATATACTGAATAAATCAACTTAATCCTGCTAAATCTGCTCTGCAGCAGGTCAAGATCAATGTCACAGTGACCTCTATAGAAGCTGAGGTATCTTCTACAGAACAGAGCTACTGGGTTAAGACTACAGATGTGGTCAACATATCTGAATCTAGACCACAGCCCTGTTCATATCTATGAGCTTTTCAAATTTTTAAAATAAAAAGAACAGGATTCTTGAGCAAACACCAAAGATAAGATTTGGAACTTTATTACTGTGATATACAAAATAATCAGCAACATGTGATGATACAGCAAGGGTTTAAAGCTGCTTTTACACCTGCACTCTTTGATCTGATTAAATGTGTAGCGCCATCTGATAGACCACATCTGGAAAGCACTCAGGCCTTTTACAGAAAGTGGTCTCAAAACAAAAAAAAGAAAGAAAGAAAGAGAACAAAAAAACCTGGTGTGCTATGATTCAACCTCAGTCCAACCCAAATACCTTTAATTCTGGGACGTGGCAGAACACACAAACTATGACAGCTTGTGTAGTAATAGTAATAGTGTAATAGTAAGTCAACTCTAACCCAGAGAACAAAGGTAAAACTGTCCAAAATTTTTAACTACAGAAAAGTTAAATCAGCCACTACATGTTCATCATCAGATAGCACAGGAATCTATGGGAATGATAGTTTGTGTCCATGATTGCTTAAGACTGTATTTTCACTAAATAACTGGCATACCTGTGGATACGCGGGGCACGGGCAGGCAGTGAAGCCTCATGTCGAGCTGATGCCAGTGTAGCAGCGGCACCCTGAGCTAGAGCAACAGTGGAGAGGGGGCTGTGACTGGCATGGCCTCTTATCAACCTCTGACTTCCAGAAGCAGTCCTATGATTGGCTGTCGGTTTGAAGTGGGCTGCTAATGCCAAAATTACCCTCATTACAGATTTTAGATTGCCATCAACAATGTCTGCAAACAGAAAACAAGAACATGTTAACAGTTTCCCTGCTATGTGAAACATTGTGTATGCATATGAATAAGTTAATCTGTGTTACATTGTAAACAATACATTGTTTTGCTTAAAAACTCTCAAGGTCAATAAAATCATCTGGCTACCACAAAAAGGTCTTGAAATAAAGAAATTGTGATATACCTCTTGCAGATATGTGCGGCATGCGTATGTTTCTGGAGGAAATGAACTGCAAGACTTCCTCCACATTCTTCCTGCTTTCCTCTTTGTTTTGTGGAGCCACACACACTCCTCCCAGCACCTCCCCAGCTGCCAAAGTGAATAACATTTGACACATTATTAATAGAAAT
The DNA here is from genome assembly GCA_015106775.1 of Etroplus canarensis. Lineage (NCBI taxonomy): Eukaryota > Metazoa > Chordata > Actinopteri > Cichliformes > Cichlidae > Etroplus > Etroplus canarensis. Next base: position 10,689 of record VUQH01046797.1, read on the forward strand.
GTAGAGAACAAGTGGCTGATGAGCACAGATTGTGGTCAACTATAGATTAACCAATATATTTATAAGTAGTTTAGTATATAATGCATTTATTCTGTATGCTCCTTCTGTTGTTGCTGCACCATGTGAACCATTTTTGGTGATGGCAAGAGTGAAGAGAAAAGTTTACAAGAGGGCAGTGAGACCTGCTACAATGTATGGTTTGGAGGCAGTGGCACTGACAAAAAGACAGGAGGCAGAGCTATGAGGGGTAAAGTTGAAGAGTTTTGCTGGGAGTGAGCAGGGTGGACAAGATTAGAAATAAATACATCATAGGGGAAGCTCAGGTTGAGCAATCTGGAAACAAAGGAAGAGAGGCAAGGCTGAGATGGTTTGGAAATGTAGAGAAGAGGAATAATGGATATACTGGACAAAATGCAGAGGGTTGGTGTGATAGAAGAGGATGCAAGGTATAGGGTAGTGTGACCAGATGTCCCACTTTGTGTGGGACTGCACAGCATTTTTATCTTTTTTCCACATCCACATATTAAGACAACGTCCCGTATCTTAACTGGTTCTTTGGGTCTCAAAAATGTACCCCGAATAGCTGACAGTCTTATGAAATCTGGATCTTATCCAATGACTACAAAAAAACAGGGAGGACTGTCTCCCCAGGAGCTCCATTTGATATTAATTAAAGTGTTTAGCACAGCGGTCACCTTATATCCTGACGCTAGACCTGAGCAGGAAAATAATCAGTCAACCCAAAGTTAAAGGTTATGTAGATTTTGAAAGGATTTGAGAAATATCAAAAAGAAGATGTGAACCTATTTACACGCAAGTAAAAGCCTTTTTTGCCAGTTATTTTTCCAATTTACACAGGGGAGAAGCGACTCAGCACATGTGAGTCTCAAAAAGTGATGTGTTAGTTTACACAGTATAGGAATGCATCTCAACCTAAAACCAAAGATGATTACCAGCCAGATAATGGTGGCTGAAGTAACCAGTGTTTCCCATACTGTGCGGTTCACACAATCATACAGATCAACAGACTGTAGTAATAAACTGGTGCCAGTAATTTTTTCAGATTAAGAGTTCAGAAACACGTCATGTGGTTGTAGAAAAGCAGCAGTCATAGTTTTCGTCAGCTGATTTCCAGGCTGGTGGAATTGCACAGCCTGTGTGGGCTCACCAGAAGTTGTTGCAGTGATGGACAAAACTGACATCTGTTTGAGGTTTTGTTCCCTCTCATTGATCCTCTGTATTACTTTAGTTTGATTTGTGTAGTTTATTTAACATTTTATTAAATACAAATTTGGACTGAAGATGAATAATCACTTTTCAGTGCATGGTTGTACTTCAGTATACTGTTCTACAAGAAACACTCATGCTTTTGAAAGGCACAGTCATTCCATGTGTTCACATCTGTACCTTAAGAAAATGTAGAAAGAGTGACCTAACGTATAAGAGCAGAAACCACTGAGTGTAATTTGGTTTCATTTAAGAATGGACAGAGTATATATACATAATTATAATGCCTAGGCTAGTACCTTGATCAATACCTATCATTGTCTTCTCTGGATATACAACCCTGGGCTCACATTCAGTTTCATTTATTCTTTCTTTGTGACAGAAAGAGCAAATACATGAATGTAAGCAGACTGTCGCATGATAACAGTAAACCTGAACCTTTATACTCTATTGTGTGCTATTTATAAAAGCCAGCTACATATGACACATAGACAAGCTACAAATTACATATTGTGCCCCACATTGTCCCATACAAATAATCTCTTCATCCCATTTTTTGGCTTGTTGAGATCTGGTCACCATAGAATCAGGTGAGATGGAAGCAGATGATCTGCTGTGGCTGAAAGAACAAGAAGAAAAAGAAGAAGAAGAGTGTATTTACCAACTATTTCTATTAGCTGTGCGAGCACCACCCCATCCTGCAGATCACGCCTGAGGTCTGTGATGAGCTTCAAGCCTGGTTTCCTCTTCAGCTGAGAGTTCACCCAGGAAACATATGCTGCCAGCTGCTGCTGCAATTCACCAATCAGACGCACAATCCAACAAACCACAGACACACAGGTTAGAGTGGCTGCCAAACAAGGCTGAGACAATGGCGTGACACACGAGTGCCTTTGTTTACTGTGTTGGGACAGGGGAGAGGGGGCAGGGTCTGCTTCTTGTCCCACCGAATCTTACTTTTACTCTGTGAAGTCGATCATACGATCTCATGTTCAGGCCTGCGCTGCACTGATCATCAAACTACCCACCGTGCTTCACAGGTTTCGCTCGCATACTGCAGGGGTTTATCACAACTTTACCGGTACCGTTCAGTCACGTGACAGCCCGTCGTCCGGGATACGCCACAAAGAACGCACCCATTTCAGCACAACACAAAATGTTCATTTTATACTAACTGCGATGTTTAGCTAGTTTAGCCGTGTGAACGTCACAGTGTAACTTCCTGACAGCCATTACGTTAAACGTTACTGTAGCCAGTCATTTCTCACGTCAGTTATTTGGTCCAAGGTATTCATTTACATCCGTCATTTACATTAACTCAGCTGAACAAACCAGATAAAGGTTATTTTTAACCTAAACTTCAATGCCCTACTATTCGACGCTCAGCAAATCTATTTTCTTCCAATTGATCACAAACTCGACTTAAAACATCAGCATTAGTAAACGTTACCTCATTAAAACCTCCGTGAAGAACCTCATCCATCAAACTTCCTCTTGAGAGTGAGGCGATCATCTTTCCTCTCGAGAACCCATTTAAGCCAGACAGCTGCCTAGCTTCACTGCCTGAACACGGGGCAGGACCCGGTTACTACCTACGGCTGCACTCCTGCAAACGTCAACAAACCAATACAATTGAGGGATCTGAGGAGATTGTGCTACCGTTACTCTGGCCTGCAGACCGGTGTGAAGTCCGATGTGACAATTACAACATCCGGTTGAAAGTTTCAGAATAAAACTGCGTTTGACTTCCGGTATTCACGAAGAGTTAGGGTTGTGACTTCAGGGATCGTTTTGGCTCTTATAAGTGACCTTATCCATCTCATTTTCTGTCAGTTAAAAGAAAAGAATTTTATACTCATGCAAAACGTACACTGACTACAACATTAAAACTACCAGATAGTTCAAGCTTGAGCCCCTCAAACAGCTCAAACCCATCAGCACATAGAACCTTTTGGTGCCTGGCACTGAGACTGAGACAGATCCTTTGGGCCCTGATAGTTGATGGCTTTGGGGTTCACAGATGTCATGTTCCTCAAATGTTGTCCTGCTAGGTAAGGCTGCTGTCATCAGAGAGTTTAGTATTTAAGAGGGTTTTTAGTGTTGATGAAGTAACATCTGGGCAATGGCGATTCTAAAGTGTTCTAGGACCCTGGGCAAAATTTCACAGGGGGCCCCTTTAATCAGCATTCATCACCATTATATTATAAATAATCTGATATCAACTTAAAAAGTGTTTGTCGTCTCGTCGTCGTTCTTCAAATTCCACATTTGAATGTTCCTCTTGGGCACAGCTTTCATGAGCCATTGTTGATTATTTACATTTCATTTAATAGGTACAATGTAACAGTTTCAATACAGAAAATGAAACTTATGTGTAAATATAGTTTTTAGTAACACAAACCTCCTGGGCCTACACTAAAGATATGTAAAATATAATAAAATAAAAACACCAGGCTGCAAATATAGCACAGTATTTTACAACAATGCACCTTAGTAATTCAGAGTACATTTGTCCTACATTTACATCTAAATTTCATAACTTAGCATTTGTAGCTTGAAAACTCAGTCAAGCACAGCTTTCATTAGTTAACTAAAAAAGTATTGTCCACATTAGCAGAATTCCCCTCCAAAACATTCCATTACATCTGTATCCTATGAATCCACTGATAAAACATGACTTAAGAAATGGCAGAAACCATGTTTATTTTGGTAACAATGCCAAAGACCAAGTTGACCAGTTATGAAGTGTTAATACTGGAACTACTAGCTTCTACATTCTGACACCTAGCAGTGTGCTGTCAGCTTGATCACAGCTAGACACACCAGGCTTCTCTGCTAGCAATGCTAACTAATTTGTTAAACTTGAACTAAACAAAAGAATAATGTGATGCTAGCTGAAGTTATGTCATTCAAGTGTCTCTGCCCTACAGTTAAGACTGGACCAGCAGCAGTTAGTTATTTTGGATTATACTGTATTTGTTATCATCTGCCCAGCTCACCACTGTGTGGCTTATTTTTATTCTTTTTTCACTCCCAGAAGGATAACTCCTTTTTTTTAATTGTTGTCATTAGTTTGGGAGGGGGACTTTCCTAATGGCAAGCAGCATCTCTACATGGGAATGGCAGGAGCCAAGAATTCCCAACAGAACATTTGACTGTAACAACATGATAATTGGTATTTACCTGTCAGTCATTACATGTTGTGGTTGACTGGTGTGTAAATGTTCACAGGTAAACAAAAATGCAGATCCTCAAAAATAAACCATTTTTTATTTATTTATTTTGCATTTCTAACAAGACTTAACAAGGGCTGCAATTCTAATGAGGATTAATATTTGGCAGCACCTGTTTTTAGTCATCAATAAAACTTTGCACCAGTAATGCCTGTTTGCTGAAATGAAAGGGAGAAGTTTGCAGTATATAATCATTACGGAAGGAATTTTTGGTGAAGTTGCAAACACCTCTGAACTTGTTTATTTGCCTGGATCCTAATGTACTGTTGTGCTTAATTTGACATGGTTAAATTAGTTAAACTAATCATTTTACCATTAAAGTTAAACACCATTAATGTATCACTCTTGAGAGATCGTTGTGGAACTAAAAAAAGCAGTTTCAAAGGTGCTCGACTCCTAATCTAATGGAATGGTTACTTGGACCTTCTTGAAATATGAATACATTTTCTTAAAGTCACTATTGCTTTATTATTACACTGAATATTTATCACTTCCTGCATTGCAGTTTGAAACTATCAGTCTCTTAACTCTGAATGCTGTTTTAACAGAGGTGCTTCGTCGTTTGTGGATCTATTGATTTTTTTTTTTAATCAAGAAGCAGGTGTAATACTGTCATCCATGAATTTCACACATACCGGTGAAGGACCAGTTTGACCTGCAGTTAAACTTATATCTAAAGCTGTTATTTACCAGCTCTTATGGTTGTCTTGTTTGCCTCTGTTTGCTGTCAACATGCAGATAAACAGACAATGATATTAGCAAACAAAGAATATGTAGCCAAAAAATCTACAAAGAGCCATCACTTAGATGGGTAGGTCACAGGGTTGGCAGTTCCACACACTATAATGTGCATAAGAGTCCCTGTGCAAGACACTGAACCCAAACTTGTTCACGTTCGTGTGTGTCACTTGATGAATGAAACTTTTAAAGTTAAGTGCTTTGTAAAAATTTAATAAGGTTAAACGGCGCTAAATAAGTGCATATCACTTTATTTTACTTTAGACACTGTTAATTTAAGGCGGTTTAAAATATCCAAAAACATATAAATGCTTTACATTGTTCGGCCTATCAAACTGCATTCACTATTTCCATGTCTAGCTGTTATTTGCATAACTGACTGGGTGGTGCCCTTTAAACTACACAGCATTCTGGTTCTATTACACTATGCTGATAACATAATGTGCCACTACACAATATTGCCCACAAGATTCTTGCTCTCCAGGAAAATAAAATACAATGCATACCCTATGTCTCTAAATACGCAATTCTGAGTGTAATATTTTACGAGTGTCATTCAGGACTGGAGAATTAGCCCCAGCCACAGGGGCCCACAAGCCAGTGTACTCCTAGGGTCGCTCCCAAGCCTGGGTAAATGTGAGGGTTGTGGCAGGAAGGGCACCCAGCGTAAAAACTTTGCCAAATCAAATATGTGGATTCATAACACAACTTCCATACCGGATCGGTCACGGCCCAGGTTAACAACAAATGCCTCCGGTGCTGTTAGCCAACAGGGTGCCGGAGGAAACTATGCTACTGTTGGTCGAAGACCAAGGAGGGGGAGAGGGGGAAAGCATTGCTAGGAATATTGGAGGTGGATTCAAACTGTTCTACTATGGTGTAGGTAGGAAGAGAAATGGAGTAGGGGTCATCTTGAAGGAAGAGTATGTGAAGAGTGTTCTGGAGGTGAAGAGAGTGTCAGACAGAATGATGACTTTGAAGCTGGAAACTGAAGGTGTGATGCTGAATGTTGTTAGTGCATATGCCCCACAAGTTG